>WOVY01006141.1:0-39709 GCA_013436015.1 Rhipicephalus annulatus | reverse complement strand
GGGGTTGAGCCGACGCTGGGTGCTTGGACCTTAAGGCCCCCCGGCAGAGGCAACACACCCCTTGGCCCCGGCTTCACGTAGACGGCACCCCTGGGCTGACCCACCCAGGGGAAATCGGCAGTCGCCTTTTCCTATATCTCTCTCCCTCCGCTTTGTCTTTTGTTCTCACTTTACATCTTTCCTGTCTTCTCCTCACTTCATTTTACTTTCCAATTTTCCTGGCGGCAAGGGTTACCTAGTGTAAATATCCAACCTTGGTAGATATATTAGGTATAGCGGCCATGTACGGCTGGCGCCTGCGCCTCCTTCGCGTCTCGCACGTCCCCTTGTTGGGCTCGGTGGTGGGTGGCTGGCATGGCCCGCCAAATAGCTATCAATTTATGGTCCCCTAGCCCTTTCACAAATAATCGCCCCTCCAAGAGGTTGCGCACCGACGCAATTTTGAATTGGCCCAAACAAAAAGATAACTTCCCCAAGTACCACGTTACCACTGTGAAAGTACAGACAAGAAAGCTAGAACTATTCACCCTTTCCTTGTGTCCAAATGTCTCATAGAAACGCTGGGCGCCGGCTACAAGGCCACACAGGACTGCCAGTGGTGACCTGTTACTTGAAATAAAAGACAATGCACTGTACCAAGGCTACATAAACTCACAGCATTTGGGAATCAGCCTATCACAATCACACCGCATCGAACCATGAACACAGTGAAGGGTGTTGTATCAGATGGAGACCTGATGGACCTCTCTGATGATGAACTTCTAACAGGCTGGAAAGAGGAAACTTCATTCAGGTGCAAGCGTATCAAATAAGAAGAAAAATAGGAAATCCCAACGAAGCACATCATACTAACTTTCGCATCTAGCACCCTCCCCACTGAAATAGCCACAGGATATCTTAAACTGCCAGTTAGACCATACATACCCAACCCGCGGCGCTGCTTCAAGTGTCAGAGGTTCGGGCACGGCGCCCAGAGCTGCCGAGGACAGATTACCTGCGCGAAATGCGGCACCAAAGGTCATACCGCTGACGATGACTGTCAGCTACAAGTGCACTGTGCAAACTGTGAGGGTGACCATCCTGCATATTCCAGGTTCATGCGTGGCCTGGAAAATGGAAAAAGAAATTATTAATACAAGTTTAAATTGAACATAAGCTTCCGTGAAGCGCGGCAGCGCGTTTCCCCGCATTTTGGCTGAACACATCGTATGCCGAAGTGGTGTCGAGGGGGTCAGCACCACTTCGGTTTTCGGCAATGCCTTGGACCACGCCCAGCGTGCGAGGCAAACGCCACAAACCCCCATGGGTGGAGCAGCCTCGGCTGCCCCACCCGCCTTGAATACAGCCCCACCGAAGGCCCTGTGAACCTTGGCACAGCCAGGGCACCACACAAACTAAAGAGGTCGCCTCGACCTCCAGCCCGTGGGGTTTAAGGCTCCCGTCTGTCACGACGAAGCCTACAACGAAAGCAACATTATCTGTCGTCTCTCCTGAGCGATGGACACATCAACTGCACCGGCGCAGACTGCGCCAAAGGAGCGGCGGGGTTCCCTCGACCGCTCTAAAAAAGACAAAATGTAATTACATACAGCCTTCTAAAGGCGTCTGTAAGATAAGTCACTTCTCTCTTTTAGACACCAGCCACACTCATTTCGTACACTCAGCACTTCTTTACTCCATAATGGAGCACAAATTATACAAGGGACGTCAGAGGACTACTTCGAAACCTCGACGATGTCCAAGAACTTCTACCAAACATTCTCCAAAAGTGCTGTGTGTACAGGAAACACACCTAAAATCCAAGAATACAAATTTTTGCGTCAATATGTTGTCTTCCGAAGGACAGAGATGATGCTGTGGCGTCATATGGTGGTGTAGCCATTATAGTTAATCGAGGAGTAGCATGCAGTCACTACCACTACTCACTCCCTAGAGGCAGTGGCTGTTCGAGCAGGTTCTATTGAATAGCTCGTCACCATCTGCTCTCTATACATACCGCCGCAACACACCGCCTGGAAAAACATGATTTTCCGTCTTTAATAGATGAGTTAGCCAGAACCTTATTGGTTCTAGGGGACCTGAATGCGCACAGCGGTTTATGGGGTGATTCTCGCTGCGACGCACGAGGTCGTCTCATTGAACAGTTCTTTTTTTCCTCCGGCGCCTGTCTGTTGAATAGGAAAGAGGCAACAATTATAACCTTGCAAACAATACTTACTCCTCCATAGATCTCAGCATCGCATCTCCTTCACTTGTACCATTACTCCAATGGAAAGTTCTAAATAATCCCTATGGAAGTGACCATTTCCTGTCGTTTTGAGTACACAAACATCATACGAATATCCTCCACGAGTTCCCAAATGGCTTATACACAAAGCCAACTGGGAACAGTTTCATAACAAAGCTCACTTATCTTGGACTGACATATGTGGGCTAAGCATAGATGAAGCTGTGCAGTACTTCACAGCTCTCCTTATTAACACAGCAGCCAAATGCATCCCACAAACATCTGGACAGCCCGGCAAGCGACACGTCCCATGGTGGAACACAGAGTGTCGTAATGCGCGAAAGGAACAGAACAGGGCATGGAGGTTGCTGCGCAAATCGCCGACAGCGAAAACCTTGAGAGCTTTAAGAAAATAAAGCCTCAAGGCAGGAGAACGCGTCGGCAGGCCAGAAGAGAAAGCTGGCACAAGTTTTTATCGGGGATTAATTCTTATACCCAAGAGGCTAAAGTCTGGAACATGGTTGGTAGAGTAGCAGGAAGACAAGTGCATTTACTCCCAATCGTGAACACACAGGGGTGACAGCCTGGAAGATCAGGCGAACTTCCTCGGTGCACACTTCGAGCAGGTCTCTAGCTCTTCACACTATACTGAAGCTTTTCTAAGATACAAAGCAAAATCGAAAAGCAGAAACTGGAATACAAGTGTACAAAATACGAGGCATACAACCAACCTTTCAACTTAGCTGAGCTACAAACATCACTAAATTCCTGCAGTAATTCTGCCCCAGGCCACGACCATGTCATGTATGAAATGTTGAAAAACCTGCCGCTTGAAACTCGAAAAACTTTACTCTCCCTATACAATGTTATCTGGCTTTCTGGCACCATACCTACTTCCTGGAAAGAAGCCATTGTTATCCCTATTTTGAAACAGGGCAAGGACCCTTCCTCTGTTTCAAGTTATAGGCCAATTGCACTAACCAGCTGCCTTTGTAAACTCTTTGAAAAAATTATAAACCGCCGACTTTTATATTTCCTTGAAACACACAATCTGCTTGACCAATACCAATGTGGGTTTCGAGAGGGTAGATCTACCACCGACCATCTGGTGCGTATCGAGGCACAGATCCGAGACGCTTTCGTCCACAAACAATACTTTCTTTCTGTGTTCCTCGATATCGAAAAGGCTTATGATACTACATGGCGTTACGGAATTCTAAGAGACCTGTCCCACCTTGGTGTGCGCGGAAGAATGTTTCACATAATCGAAAGTTACCTGTCAAACCGGACATTCCGTGTCCGTCTGGGCAGTGTGCTCTCCCAAACATTTGTCCAGGAAACAGGCGTGCCACAAGGTGGCGTGCTTAGTTGCACACTTTTTATTATCAAGATGAATTCTTTGCGCTTGTCCATTCCTCGCAATATGTTCTATTGTACATATGTCGACGACGTTCAGCTTGGCTTCAAGTCATGCAACTTGGCCATGTGTGAGCGGCAGGTTCAGCTTGGTTTAAATAAGGTCTCCAAATGGGCAGATGAAAACGGATTTCGACTTAACCCACAAAAAAGCACGTGTGTCTTGTTCTCTCGAAAGAGAGGCATGCACTCGGAACCCGACATTCAACTGAACGGGCAACAACTGTCCGTCAAAGCCGAGCATAAATTCTTAGGCTTAATCTTGGACAACAAGTTGACCTTCGTACCCCACATAAAGTATTTAAAAACAAAATGTTTAAAAGCCATGAATGTTATAAAAGTGTTGTCACGTACTACGTGGGGTAGTGACAGGAAATGCCTCATGAACCTGTATAGAAGCCTTATTCGCACCCGCTTAGATTATGGGGCCATTGTTTATCAGTCAGCGACTCAAAGTGCTTTGAAGATGCTGGATCCCGTGCACCATTCGGGCATCCGCCTTTCTACGGGTGCTTTTCGCACCAGCCCCGTAGAAAGCCTTTACGTTGAGTCAAATGAGTGGTCCCTTCATCTGCAAAGAACCTACATGTCCTTTGTATATTTCCTTAAGGTGAAAGCAGACAAGAGGCACCCCTCATACTCTACTATTAATGACTTATCGAGCTCCATTCTTTTTCAAAACAGGCCTTCAATGAGGCAGCCCTTCTCAGTTCGCCTGAAGGGTCTAGCTGAGGACACTGGAGTGTCACTCGAACACAGTTTAATGGCTCCTGTTGCATACCCGCCACCGTGGCAGTGGCAGACTATAGATTGCGATGTGTCTTTTTTAGAAGTTATAAACATGCGCCTATTGCCCATATTCGAACATACTTCTTGGAACTTCAACACAAATACACACGTCCTGAGTTTTTTACAGATGCCTCTAAGTCTAACTCCTCTGTGTCCTACGCTGCTGTCGGCCCATCCTTTTCGGATGCTGGCCCTCTACATCCAGGCACAGGTATCTTTACAGCGGAAGCTTACGCGATACTTGTGGCAGCGAAACACATCAAACAATTACAAATACAAAAAGCAGTAATTTATACAGACTCCCTCAGTGTAGTAACGGCTCTGCACAGTCTTAAAAAACAAAAAAACCCTGTCCTTGTCTCGCTTTACTCCATTTTTTGCACACTCTACACACTAAACCAACATGTTGTAGTGTGCTGGGTGCCAGGGCACCGTGAGATCCAAGGCAACGTGAGGGCGGATCAGCTCGCTGCATCCGTCCACAAAACCACTGCCCCTACACCCATATCAATACCGGTCCTTGATCTGAAGCCGTCTCTCAAACGAAAGCTCAGGGACTACTGGCAGAGCAAGTGGGATAAACACACACAAAACAAACTACACGTTATTAAGCCACACCTTGGTCATTGGCTGCCCGTATCGAAATCGCGTCATACAGAGGTAACACTAACAAGACTCAGGATAGGACATACATACACGACACACACACATCTTTTGTCCGGTGGTGATCCACCATTTTGTGATAAATGTGGTGAGCCATTAACAGTTCTTCACGTTTTAATCCAATGTAAACAATTAGAAACTCTTAGAAGACAACACTTTCCATTACCCTACCGACAACATATACCTTTACACCCTGCAATGTTCGTCGGTAGGGAACCGCTTTTTAGTCACAAATCATTGTTAGCGTTTTTTAAAGAAATTCATAGTTTTCATATCATATACCCGGGCATCCCGTAGCATGACCTCTCCAGAGAGGTTTTTGCTGCGGTGATTACACAAGAAAGCACGTGCCTCATGGCCCTTGGACACAAGGGTATGAACGTGTGAGGCACTTGTGCTAATGCCATACATATCCACCATCGTCTTTTATTATCACCAACTTTTGTCATCTATTCACACCATACACACATTTCACGGCATGGTCATGATTTTATTACTTGTATGTTTTTACCCGCCTTACCGCGAGGATTTTTATGGCCCTTATACAGCCGCTAATCACAATCATCGTCCACATTCCATGTCCCATGAATTGGCGCTCTTTGGCCATCAAATGGCCCTTGCGCCAAAAAACACCATATATCATCATCATCAGAGTCTGGTGCTGCGATTGTGTGCCCTCATGGGAATCATGGTAAGTACAGGCTTCGGATTGGATCGCGTAAGCCAACAAACTGTGTTTCGTTCTTTTTCTACAGTTTCAGTTTTGTTCTTCACGTAGAGTGGGTAGTAGGGTGGGCGCAAAGGACTGAAGCTGCGTTTTCTTGTTCAATGAAGCTGAAAACTGCTAGGCCTCTCAATTTACTGCAATGCTGGAGCTGTATAGGTTGGATTTGACAGCTTGAGTGAAGCGCCATCCACTCATCGCTGCGCATAGTAATAGCGTCCCATGCCATCCCAGGATGTTACATCGAGATCACGTTTTTTGTTTGTGACTGACTGAAGTGAACTTTATTTTGTCCTTAGAAGAGAAGTCCCCCAGAGGGGGCTCGTCCACAGGCCGCGCCCACGACGGGACCGCGAGGTTGAATTTGACGGCCAGGTCGTCGGCTCTCTGGAAAGCCCGAAGTTGATCTTCCTCTTTCGGATTTGTGAGGAGAGTAGTCCACGGTTCCTTCGTGGTTGGAGGCCCTGCAGCCGCGCGCAGCATGGGGCATTACCACAGCATATGTTGCAAATTGCATCTCGGGAGCCCACATCGAAGGCCGCCCAGCTTTATTTCACTAATAAAACGTGAATAAGAGATAAGTAAAGGGTAAGCACCTAGTTGTAACAGATGTAAAGTGAGAGTTTTTGGTCTCGTTAGATGTATATGAGGTAGAGGAAACTTTCTGCGCTCAAGGCGGTAGTGCTGAAAAATTTTATTTTACGTTAGGAGCGGGTCCTGCTGCCATGGCTCGGACTTGGGCCTTAGGCCGCCCTCTCTCCTGACGCTGCGAGTAAGTTCTGGCCCCTCGGAGTGAGCTAGCTCGTCGGCGTTTCGAATGAGGAGGTGCGCATCTTGGCCCACGTGGCCGGGGAACCCGATCAAGTGTTTAGTATCGGCCCACGTTGCACGCGAGAGCACGCGGGCTGCCTCTTTACAAACCGAGCCGGCGCGAAAGGCCCTAGCTGTGGCTTTGGAATCTGTGTCGACTATTGTGCGATCTGTGGTTGCCAACGCTTATGCTATAGCTACATGTTTCGCACGATCTGCATCCGTGCTGGGAAGTGTTAGAGGAGGGAGGTGTTCACCTTGTAGCGACGTAACGGCTGGTACGAAGTGCTTGAAATGAACGTACTGAGCGGCCTCCTCGAAAGTACGGAATCGGGCATTGCTGCAGCCGTTTTTAAGGCGGGCGGCTGCTCTATCCTTACTTCGGCCGGGGTTGTATTGCGGATGCATGTTACGTGGGAGCCGGGAAACGATGAGGCATTCGCGAAGCTCTGACGGCAGCGTACACTCTCTTTGGTTGATGATTAGGGAGCTTATTTGGAGATATGCCAGGAGTTTACGTCTCGTCTCAGTCGAGGAGAGTCGGGCAATATGGGCTAGCTTTTGGGCCTCAAGAATCTCAGAGGAAGTGTTATGAAGGCCTAGCGCCATAAGTTTCTGTGTGTTGGTTTGTATGGGGAGCCCAAGTACTTGTTTCATACCCTTTCTAATGACAGATTAGGTTTTTTCTCATCTCCTTTTGTCCAGGAGTGAGCTATGGCTACGTCATTGATGTGGCTCACCAGAAAAGCGTGGAAGAGACACCGTAGATTTTCTTCTGATAGTCCACCTCGTTTGTTGGCAACGCATTTGATTAGCTTAAGCGTGAAGTCTGCTTTAGTGACTATGCGATATTAGCTGAGTCTGTTCCTGCCATCCTCCTTCAGGATCACTCCTAGTATACGAACCAAAGTGACTTGCGGTATTTGCTTACCGTCTTCTTTGTATACAGAGATGGGTGAGTTGGGGATCCATTTAGGGCCTAGTTTCGGCCTGTAGAGTAAATGTTCAGATTTTTTTGGCCAACGGCCGTAAACCCGTCTGTCGGAGGAAGGCCTGCACCCTTCTCCCGCCTTCTGTAGATCGCACTCGATGGCCCCGTCGCAACCTCCCCTACACCAGATGGTAATATCATCGGCGTAGAATGCGTGGCCTAGACAATTGATTGAGCTCAATTCTCTCGAGCGAGCACTTACAGCGAAGTTAAAGAGAAATGGAGGGAGAACTCCTCCCTGCGGCGTGCCTCTGGGACCCAAGCCGTACGTCTTGGAACGAAAACAGCCTAGTCTATTGGTGGCTTTGCGGTCTTTGAGCACCGACCGCACGTAAGCATAGAAGCGGTTACCGAGTTCAGCGTCAGCAATCGCTTGTAGTATATGCGAGGGCTTCACATTGTCGAATGCCTTTTCTAGATCTAGTGCAAGCAAAGCCCTGGTGTCCCTGGACTTGCCCGTTAAGATCTTGTGCTTCAGATTAGGCATGACGTCCTGTGTCGTCATGGACGGGCGGAAGCCTATTTGATTAAAAGGCAGGAGGTGTTTCTCTTCCGCATGTTTCGTAGACCAATTGAGAATGACCTGCTCAGCCACCTTGCCAACACACGAGGTGAGAGAGATGGGCCTGAGTGAGCCAAGCTCAAAGCGTTTTCCCGGCTTAGGTATGAGCACGACGGCGGCTTTGCGCCACTCGAACGGGATTTCGCCGGATTCCCATACATCGTTGATGTATTTAGTGAGGAGGTCTATGTCCTCGTCCGCTAGATTTTTGAGTAGTTTGTGATCCTGTCTAGGCCAGCGGCTGATCTACCATTCAGCTCAGCGAGTACTGCCCCCCCTCTGCACTCATGAATGGAGAAACCAGTGGGTCTTCTGTGTGCATTAGAGGTGGGGGGTAATCCGTGTCTGGGCTCGTTTCAGTACAAAGGTAGTGAGACGCTAGCTCGTGTTTATTCTGTTCGTCCATAAAATTTTGCTTCCGATGCTTCTGAATAAAGAGATCTATGGTGAGTTCCTGATTGGAGTTCGTGGGTTTGTTGTCCCCCAACCGTTATTTAAGCAGGTTCCATGTGGATCCTTTACTCATTTGAGCGTCTACCAAGTTGCATACCTGGTCCCATTGCTGTCCAGCTAAAGTGCGACTGTGCTCTCCGATTTCCTTGTTGAGCTCCGCGATCTTTTTTGGGAAGACGGTGGTTAAGCTTTTGAGTTTTTCATTTTGCCTGTAGAGCTTGCTGCGCCTCGATGAGGTGAGCAAGTCGGCTATCCATGCGCTCAACATCCCGAGTGGTTTCTATTTTTTTGTGCCTCTTGTTACAACTTCTTGTACCCAAGTGAAGAGGTCTGGAAGAGAGGTGTAGATATTGTCATCTTGCTTTCTAAGGGTGCAAAAATAATTCCAGTCGACTACCTTGAATTGATGCGGTGGTGGACTGGATGCAGCTAAGATGATGCTACAGATGTAGTGATCACTACCTAGGTTGACGTGTGTGTTAATCCATGTAGAGGTGCGGATGTTACGCACAAGTGCTAAGTCTGTAGTAGTATCTCTTGTTGCCGAGTTACCCGTGTGTGTAGGGAACGCGGGGTATGTGAGTAGAGTGAGACAGTGGTGTGCTATCTGCGTGGCAAGCGCTTTGCCTTTCGTGTGCAGGTATCCGTAACCCCAATCGGGGTGCGCTGCATTAAAATTGCCTGCAATCAATAGCGGGTTGTCGCCTGCTATCTTGCATGCCTTCTGAAAGAAACCTATTAAGGTTCGTCTGCTGTCGGTAGGTGAGCTGTATACGTTATGAAGAAAGACCGACTATTTGAGGTGTGCGTTCGGTATGAGTTCTAACAAGATGTGTTTGACCTTGAGGTCAGGACGAACTTCATGCTTAGTGTACGAAAAGACTTTGCAATACAATTTGGTATCGTTTACCTTTCTGAAAGATTGACTCTTCGCGGTATCCTCGCAATGTGGGACGCTCTGTGAGTGTCTCTTGAAGGAGGAGGACAGAAGGGTTCTCAGCGTTTGAGCGCAGTAATTGTTGTAAGGCGTCTTTCCGTTTTGGGAAGCTTAGGCAATTCCATTACCAAGTAGTGAGATTGTTTGAGGTAGCCATGTATATGATTAGGTATTGGTCGGCCGTGCATCTGTTTATAGGGGTCGGCTTCGAGGATTGTACTCGGGCTATTATTTCAGTCATTTGAAGCTTCAGCGGGTTGATTTCGGGCAGTATGGCAGCAAGAAACTGTTCTAGCAGCGCCGTGAGGTGTCCGCTATTGCTCGTCATTATTAGAGGTTCTTCGGCCTCTAGCGCGAGGCCTGCACGCTTTTTCGCACCACGTGCTGGGTTAGAGGCAGTGGGAGGTTTACTCGCTTTGCTCTCGCTTTGCTCTACAGGCTGTGGCGTCTTAAGAAGTGCCTTGATATCAGACAGCAATTTGCGAAGAAATGTAATCTCGCGTTCTAAAGCGTGAATTTTGTCTACTAAGGGCTGTGGCAATGATCCGGAGCGGGCGGTGGCGCGGGTATCACCTGTACCGGCGACTTTGTCGACCCAAGTGGACTTGGTGGTGTCTGAGGTCCGTGAGCTGCCTGGTGCGACCTGGTCTTGTGGTTGAACTGCCCTTGTAGGTGTATACTGGGTGTATGCTGAAAGCAGGAAGCTTGCAGCGCGCACCGGTGACGAACGGCTCTTGTTGCGACGTCGACGACGTTGCTGACGGCACCGCACGAGGTAGGGTACCTGATAGCGACTATGGCAGGTCCGCTCACCCGTTACGTGCAGGCCTCCACACAGCACACACTTGGGTGCAGAACATACGTGGTCCGGTCCGGGAGGGCCGTGACTGCACTGATCACACAGCTTGGTGGTGGGGTGTGGGCAGACGTCCTGGCGGTGACCCACTCGGCGGCAGTTGCGGCAAGTGTCTATCCTGCGTTTGTAGAGAGTGCAGCGATACATGATCGGTCCGCAGTAAACATAGTTCGGTACCTTCAGGCCGTTGAACAGGATCACGACCGTGGTAGTGTTCTCGATGCGGCGTGCGCCGAGCACGGTTGGGTTGCGTGGAGTTCGTAGCATGCGTTGCAAGTCGGCATCCGTGAAGTCTATGTCGACGCCACGTAACACCCTGCGGCAGGATTGACCAGTTGGGATAAGGCTAAGTAGCGACTAGGTGTCGCTGTTGGGTGAGAATAATTTCTTGAACGGTGCAATAAGCAAGAGCATTCGTCTCTTGCGGTGTGCTCACCACGAAAATGTTCTGCACCAAGTACGAGCAGACGATATCTTCTTCAATAGCTGATAGCGGCAGGCATGCGGCCATCGTGAGTGCGTTGAAAATCTTCTGTGGACTGCAGAGAGGTACGTCGAGGCCACCACCCGGGCGAACGACAACTCTGAAATGATCATTGGGTACATTCGGCAGCTTGCTGGCAGGAGCGAGCCTTTTAAGGGGACTAGGCGGTTTGGCGCCAACTGCTGGCCCATGTTGCCCGACATGTTGCGGTGTCTTGGCGGTGGCCTGTGCTTTGCTTGCGTTACGACAACGACAACGATACGCTGGTTGCCAGCCACACGCAGCATCGGCTTCGAGAGAGATTTGTTCACCATCGACTATTGCTTCTAGTGGCAAGCTGCAGCTGCGGTGGCGAACGCCAGGCGGTGCGGCGCCGAGAGAGCGTAGTCGTGCAACGCTTATGGAACACTTACGTTGCAAGTTCAAAACTGAATTTCAAAAAAGGTAACGATGGGGCCTACCGTGTAAATTTGGTATCCAAATATTCCCTGTGATTTGCCGGTGGTGCAGAGAGGCCGAAACGGGCATCGACCGATGAAATTTGCATCGGTGTCGGGGGCCGTGCGGTTCGCGTCCGCACTGCTCACCGCCACCCAGCAATGCTTGTCGTTTGCGTCTAATTAATACTCGTTGAAATCAACTGCAAAACTGTGGTGACGCAAAGTAGACACACCACGGCACTCTTCTTATTCGGCTTCACAACAAAACGAGAGGTGCGTTGGGAGTAGAAATCTCGAACAGACGCACCTGACATCGCGGCAGGCAAAACGCAGCAGACAAATAGACATTGCGTACTTTCGAGAGCAAAACAAGAATGTTTATTTTGAAGTGTTGTAAAGAATAATTCATCATATGTTGATGCCTAGTCTGGAATGCAACGACAGAACAAGGCATACTCTGGTGGTTAAATTAGTTCAGGTTTCAATTCTGCTACCTAGACACAAAAATCTTAAGCAATAATGTTTGCGTACAAAAAATGTAGCAAGTTGTGATTACACATGCCTTCATATCACTTTGTTTTACACTCAGCAGACTAGCGTGGCGAATCTCAAGAACGTGATCCATCCAAAGCTGATCCGAAGACTGTACTTCCCATAATTCCCAAAAGCAGATCCGAAGACTGTTCTTCCTATAACTCCCATGGGGGTACAAGCGCCACTTAAGGAACCTTCGTAGACACTAGCGCCAGTGTCTTATATTTATTATATTTATTATATTTATTTCTTTATTTATGAGAGTACCCTAAGCGCAGAAGGCATTACAGCGGGGATACACAATACATAATTGATAATAAATACAGATTTACAGGTCATGTAACACAAGAGGAAAAATAGAACAATGTATTATTCATTGAACTTCACACTCAAGATATAATGATGACAGCAAAATAAAGTGTTCATAACATCATGAAAAAGAGTAAAAATCAGTTAGAGGTGACGATGGCAACATCATTAGTAATATGATTCTATTACGAAGTTGTGCGGGAAAAAAAGTTCTTAAACTACTCAGTTCTGCACTTGTATTCTCTAACTTTGTTAGAATTGTCAATACGTGTTAAGATATAATGCGGATGAAATATGTACTTATATCTATCTATACATGTTTAGGATAGAAAAATTCTATGAAAAATTCCTAATTTTACCTTTTTCTGCCGCATTGCCATAGTTTTCCGCCCTAAACTATCTTTAGTAAGAATAGGTTAAATTGCCACCTGTAGTAATTGGGAACAAACCTTATGGCTAAATTATGTACCCTTTATAGGGCCTTGATGTCCTGTTTTATCCACGGGTTCCAAGCTGTAAACATACTTGATTATAGGCCAGGCGTTCACTTGATACAGTAGCTGTTTTGTTTCTAACGGAAAGTGTCTCGCATTCCTACACAGGAAGCCAAACAATTTACAGGCTTTAGCTGTTACATATCGAATGTGACAAGCCCAAGATAAATTTTTTGTTAAGAATATTCCTAAATGATTGAATGTTCTCACTGAAGTAATGTGGTTGCCATTAGGGTTATAATTAAACTCGTTAGTTATCTGCTTTCTTTTAAATAACATCTGACCGTCTTAACATAGTTCATGCGCATTTTTCAAACGTCACACCAATTAAGCAACCTGTCCAAATTTACTTGCACTGAAGCACAACCACTTGCATCACAGATTATTCTGTACAACACACAATGGTCTGCGAATAATCGCACAGAAGACGTGAGACCACCGCTGATATCATTAAATAAATAAAAACAACTAAGGACCAAGAACAAATTCTTTCACAACTCCAGATGTCACTCCAACCTCGTGAGAGCTTGTGTTGGGAACATTAACCCTCTGACTACGTGCACTTAGGTAATGTTTTGACTCAAGTAATAACTGATAGGATTATGTTGTACCATTGTAGTTTTCAATCAACTGGGAGTGGGGGACGAGATCAAAAGCTTTCTTGAAATCTATGAAGACTGCGCCTACTACCAGTGCGTTAGCAAGAGCGCTTGATATTTTGTGTACCAGTCCTGTTAGTTGCGTCACACAGGAACGACCACTACGGAATGACCACTACTTTTCCCTCACGGAACAACGATTGCGCCAAATATTAGATGTATATGCACATTGAACACTCAGAAAAAATACTACGAAGTTCTCGCCGCTGGTACGGCGCTCCACCAAACTGCCATGAATTGCGTGTTGGTTCACTCACCTCAATGAAGGCGAAAAAAATGAAGACGCAACAGCTCCAGCTCTACGAAAAAAAGACCCCAGTTCGCGCTACTCTCACTACTGTTGTGTCGGGAATTGCCATGGACGTAGATGACTTAAGTTTTACTGATTTCCGCAGCTTTCGCAAAACAGGATGGCGAGAGTGCTAATTACAGGCCGTTGCGAACGTGTTAGGTATGCGAATACTCGCGTTCTCCAGAGCTGTTCGCTTGAGTAAAAAGCATAATGTAGGTCTCCTGTTATTTTTTCAATTGAGTAGAATTGACGCAGAACCATGGTAACTTGGACTATGAAACTTAACATACCGTCTTGACCGCTGCGCGCGACGTGCAACAGTAGACAGGTGACGCCCGGCCATGATAAATATTGCACACGATGCGACCTCCGATAATCTGAAGTTATCGTCACCACACAGCATTACGTAAACTAACGCTCTGGAGGCTCTAACCGCCGGCTTTAACAAGAAAATGCAAACACGTGCGTCACACACAAAGAGTGCTTTCTTTTTCGTTTGTGTCCAGCATTACCGGAGCTATCTCTAAGGCATTCGTTCTGCCTTTAATTGTACACTGAGAAAGTCGACCCTCATGTATCTTCATTTTCAGTACATACACACGGAAGACAACCGTCAACAGAACATTCAACATGCGAAATAAAACACTTTAATGCACAGCAAGCAACCGCAAGCAAGAATACAACTGCAAAGTGGAAATCACCAGGTTCATTCGTGCCGGATAAAGCGGGATTCGTACCACTTATCGCATAAATTGTTCGTGTATGCACTTAGTTTAGTGCTTGCCTCGAACTTGATGTCATGCATTGCTTGCTTGCAACTAAATTGCCAGGTGCACCATGCCGAAGTAAGTTAAACTTATTTTGCATTCTGCCAACCTTTCGTTTTCATGAGCTTCCTACTTTTATGAAGCGAGCTTAGATTGAAGGAATAAGCTTGCCAGGTCCTTGATTTTCAGGAAACCGTGCCTCAAGACCAACGAAGGAGGATGGCCTATGCACGTTCGCTTGTGGACGGCTCTTTGTGCACTACCCAAATATGGCCGGCGCAGCGACGGGGGAGCAAGGTGGCGGCGTTTTTTGCAGCGCTGCCTGGGCAGAACATGACGTCCATAAATTGAATACTTGTACTCAATTATATACTTTGTACGCAATTGAATACTTGTACGCGAGTACTCAATTGAATTGAGTACTTGCGAGATGTGTTTTTCGCATGATTCGTACGTCTCGTGCGGATTTTTGTCCTTTATTCCATAGAAAGCAAGATTGCAACGTATGACCTGTTTTCAAGATCATCCATCATAGCGTCTAAAGATTTAATTCCTGCTTGTAGCACTTTCTATTTGATCTCAAAGACTTCAAAATTTTTTGCAACTATCCTAAGTTCTCAAATTTCGACTCAAGCTCACTCATTCGCTTGCTAATGGTAATGATCACTTGACTGTTCGTGGCTTGGCTGTTTTTATATCAGCTAGCCTATTTTTAATCTCTTTTTGTCCGCTTAGTGATTCCTCGAGGATTGCATCAGTTGTGCCCGGATTACTCTCGACGTCGTCGCAATATAACAAAAGCAGTAAAATCTAGATTGCCCGGCAACGCAAAAGAGTGAATTGATGCATTTTACAGTACACAACATAGCTCGCAACACGAAACTCTATGATGCGTGACAATGGCCGTAACTTTTGAAACATAAGGTTCGCATAATCGGCCAGCAACTGTGGTAGCACAGTCTACCTTGTTCCCATTACAACCCAGCTGCGAATGGCTTTCCTCACCATGCTCTAAGATACATTCAGCAGTACAGGACGATGTATACCAATGCCAAAAAAATTGTGGAAGGTTTGAAGTGCTGCCCTGAAGCCTCTGCAAAACACTATAAGTGTTCATGCACAAAGTGTAAGAGGTGCAGTCCTCTTTTTCAGCTTCAGGGACTATACAAGAGCTGCCAGCAGTCCTCGAGCTGTGCCTTCTTGTTTATCTGACCCTTTCCGAGAGAAAAAAAACAGCGAAAAATTCTTGGCCCATGAAAATCAAATGAATAATATGTTTTACAGTAGATGCGAAAGTAATATTTCTGATATTCAACTTAGAGGCTGCGTTCAAGAGCAGAAAAGAATAGAGAAACCAAATGATCAATTTTTAGTGTGTTTTATTTTAATCAAATTCATTTCGCAACACGCCATATGGAGTATGTGATAGCAGGGAGTGTCCCGGAAGACAGAATGCGCATGTACCAGCAACCCCCTTAACTATTACATCAAACAGTGTAAACAAGGGATTCCGGGAGAGTGAAGTGGTCAGTGCATGAAGCGTCCAAGGGGCAACATCAGAGAGAGAAAAAAAAGTAGGCAGATCCCACGTACTTTAGGAATCGATTTCCTGCGAAGCATGCGGATGTAAGGTGTAAGAGATGTAAGGTGTTATAAACCTTACAAACGGGTGCATAATATAGGTACAAATGTGCCCACAATAGTTAAGCGGCCACACGTTTTACACAACTAGTCATTTACAGGTGCATGATAATGTCAACAGTGAAATGGGTATTAGGAACACCGCAAGTACTAACCTGATATGTAGCCCTTGTGCTCGGGAGGAAGGTAGCCCTAGACTCTGCTATATAAATCTACTTCAGTGGTTGGCGTCTAACCACTAGTATCATCAAAAGACTATTGACACCTTTTTCGGAGGCGACAGTCCTTTGCCGTAGTATCGTCCTATATACAGAAACGACCCCGAAAAATAATAATGCTCGGGAAATCTTGATAAGCCATTTTATTTTGATATAAAGGCACGTTTCTCGTGGCGCACCTACCGAGATCGACTTGCACTTTACGTCCGACTACAGTGCTAATTATGGTGACTTCACGTAGCAGTCTGGCTAGTTGTGATGATGTAAAGCATCAAAACACAAAGAATGGCAGCTTGCACGTGGCGCTCTTGATCGCCTGCTCGTGCCGCTCGGTCGTGTTGTCACTGTCATCCAGCGTACTTGTGAAGTGAGCTAGCAGAGTCTTGAATTTTGTACGTGCACGCAAGTAAAAGATTGCGCTTTTTAGAGGACAAATAAATTTTTAAAATTTAAAACCGTCGGCATGGTACCAGTGTTTCCCTCTGTGGATGTTCTTTCACCAGTGTAAGGGAGGGGGGGCAATAAGGGCTTCTAGGTTGTACGTAAAATTGCTTACGTTACCGTGTTACCGGATGGAATCTGCACAAGCTAGGGTCTTCGTGAAACGCAAACCATAACGTAACATAATCTACCCACCACATAACGTTTCTGCTTGAGGCCTGATATGTCAAATCCACCTTAATTCGTAGAAACTCGCGAAATCCGCATAGCGGAGACTCCACCGATCGAGTCAAAATAAGCCGTAGTGCTTGCGCCAGCAGTGATGGCATTGTTTCAGACAGATTGCCCATATTGCCAAAGTTAGAAATGTTCATTGTGGCCTGGCACATCAAAACCGTTAATGTGCGAGTCCCCGACAAACTGGATAGATGACGTCAACTAGTAGGATTGAAATGAACCACGTAATCACAAAAATGCTATTGCAAAAGCATGGTGCAATCCATGTCTAGTGTAAACCCGGGCAGCGGTGTTATAAAAATTGAGTTACGCTTAACCATTTTCACCCAAACAACAATGCGCATAAGTGAACATGTTCATGACTGTGTTTCCAGGAAGTCTCCTGAGATGCTGAGCTCACCCTTCTGGTATACTGGTATTTTTTTGGCATTTTTTTCACATACGAGAATACCGTACACAGCAGAAAGAACGCTTTTTGGTCTCGTCGCAGCGATGTTTCAATTCTCTGACTTTAATGCAGTTTAAATGCAGTTAGCATCACCGGTTACAGTTTGCAAAAACGTAAAGGTGACTGCTGACGTACGCATGTAAACGTTTGCTTCCGATGAGCCAACAGGTTGACAAACATGTGTTCCGGTAAAGGCAAACGCATATCGGTATTTGATAGCATGTTAACGTAGGACGCACGTGCCTAAAAGCCCCTGATACGTGCAAGTTTTACTAATTCTAGCACTGAGACAAGCATGGGTCGAATTCGTGCGCCTTGGCCGACGTGGAGACTGGACAACAACCAAGCGGAGACTGGACAACAACCAAGTGTGTTCGCACCAGTTCACTTCGAACGCGTACACACACAACATGCATTTGCTGATTGACTCCACATTATTGACGAAGAACCTGTGCTTTAGGAAGTCATGCCATCAAAACGTTGTTCCCGCTTGCCGCTACAGTTGCCACACGTGCGGCGCGCAGCAGAGGACCGAGGAAATGACGTTCGAACGAGAATACGCCACGAAAACTGCGCGTGGATGTACTACTATTCCGTCGCACTGCTCGTACCATGTCCGTAACGGTATGGTTGAGTAAGAACGTAAACTAGCTTTTAAAAGCATGCTGTAACTAAGGTTTCAAGGCGCATTCACGCTTACCGGTACGTTTTCTACGCTCTCGGGGTTTCACGTATCAATTGACGAAAAAAAAACACACACACAAATATTGAAAAGTTTCGCGTCAGTACTTCTGTAACGTGGCGTGAACTGATATATGGGAGTAAATATATATATATATATATTTATAAAATTAAACAACCAGCAATTAAACCAAAATAGGCTTTACATGAACCTTAGAGTCTATTTGAGAAGTAGTTCTGAATCCTGGCGTGGCTATGTGGTACTTGATTTCCACGGACAATGCTGTCATTACAGTTTTTATGGGACCCTGACAGTTTATTCTTTGCATTCCCCGTGTCAATGGTGCTCATGTCAGCTTTAAGGGGCGAAGCTCCTTAATGTGTGTGTAGTGGTGTTTCCTCCTTTGTAGTAGCAGTAGTCTTAGTAGTAGCTTTAGTAAAAGTAAATATAAAAGTAGCAGTAGTAGTAAGAGTAGTAGTAGTGGTGGTAGTAGTAGTAGTGTTTGTAGAAACTTCTAAATGATTATTTGCTGAATAGATAGCATTGTGTCTATTTGTTCTTTTAAAACATATTACTAAATAGTGTTGCTGCTTTCGCTTCGTTGATTATATTGTATAGGGATTTCGTATAGATGTAAAGTGTCAATAAACAGTGGCACATACTCCCATATCTCTGGCTCATACCCGCCTGCGAATAGGGCCACACGTCTGAAGGAAAGGGTTTGAAGACGTGCGGTGAGTAGATTGTGACATTATTTCTGTCATGACCAGCGAGTATTACTCAACAAACCACCCCTTACCCTCGTATCCTAATTTTGGTTTACCGCATGTTAAGGAAGTGATCACGAGAACACCGATATGTTGGCGGATAGATAGATAGATAGATAGATAGATAGATAGATAGATAGATAGATAGTCAATAAATGTGCAGCGCATAGATGTGGTTCCCATCGGAAACGGGAGAGAGGTGTGTTTCGAACGGGAAAAATAAGCAACTGACGATATCGGTGTCTAATAGCTGAGGTTTTGGTGAAGTACCTCAAAAAAGACCATTTTGTTGGTAAAAAAACATGCGCTTATCGGATAATTTACCATGGCAATTTGTATACTTTTGAATTTCCTTCTTTTACCGTGAAACACAATGATAAGCCATAGCCATCTGCCTTTTTCACATGTGTTCGTACTTTTGCGCTTGGCTACCATGCGCACGGAATCTGCGTTCCAGCGCTACCAAGGCTCACATATCTTTCCTCAAGATGGGCAAACGCGACAGCTGGCACATTGCTAGAAGACCAAACATCCACCTTGGCCACAGCAAGTATGATAGATTACAGGCATTTTCTTGAAATTCTTCACACTTTTAGGTTATTGTGTAGTAAGGAGTGAACCGCAATCAATTCAGCATCGTCTGTATAACAGGATGCCTGAAAATGGTTCACTTTCAGGCTAACGAAAGAAGCTTTAATATTGTGCTTCCTCGTACAGCTTTAAAACTAATGCATCTGTAAGTGGTGCTAACGATGTGTTCAATTGAATACTGATGACAAGTAAAATCAATCACGCACTACAGATGTTCCTCTCACAGAATGTACACGTGCGTTTTTTCCAGCTATAAAGACGCGATCGATCATAAAAAGAACCATAGTTAGCACTTCGAAGAGTCTGCATAGGTTAACACTGGCACAAAGAGTAATAAATAATTAACATTATTGTTCGACAGGCGCATGACAGAATAAATGTGGAGGAAAGCCTACTCCGTCATGCACCGCTATATTGGATGACATTATTTATAAAATGTCGCCTTGCAAAGACAAAACGAGAGTAACTACAAGACCTTTAGATTGTACTGTGCGCTTCACTTAGTTTCCTAGAATTATTTTAAATGTTAATTTACCACGTTGTCGAAAAGATTCAGTGGAAAATAGCTTGGTACAGTCCTTGGTTATTTAGCATAAGGACAGCGTCTTTAAAAAATGGCAATTATGAATCGCCACTTCTAGCAAAACTTTACAATGCTCCCGCCCCCCCAGAAAAAAGTATATAGCACATTTCTCACAATTTTCAAACACTTACTGCAATATTTTAACGTAATATTCTTAAGAATTATAAAAGGTTCATTTTAGCGACTCATGGTTCAAGCCTAGTTAACTTTTCATTGAGTGACCGTGATCGGCTACTTGGCAGATGCCCTTTTTTGTGAAATAATGCGTAAACGAAGTTCCGCGAGAGACATATAACAGCTTTTAAGGAAGCAGCTGTATATTACACTATGGAACAGTTCACGTCTAATCATGCATCTTAACTTTAAGATCACAAAATATTTAGATGTGAAGCAGCGCTATGATAGCCTGTGTAACGCTGTCTCTCCGTGCGTACCACACTACTCCTGCCCGCAGGTGTTGGGGCGGTGCCAAGTAGGTCACGCCTTCCCTCACAGTGCGCGCGCGTTGGCGTCACTCTCTTTTTAGCCGGTTGCCGCTCACCACGTGTGGTCCCTTTCATTTTACACTTTGTTTGAGCACACATCGAGCGTGCCGTCTTTCTGTGATGAAACTTGTTGGAAACCCAACCCTCCTCCCGCGTCTTTTCGCTTCAAACAAACGTTCACTCGTGTAAACGCCACACCGAGTTTCACATCAAACCGTTTTTGCAGCGCCTGCATTGACGCCCGCTTCAACAAGACCAACTCTGTGCGGACCGCTTCTCATTTGCATTCCCACCTTCCAACAGGGTTTGCTTCAGCGAGATGGTTCATAATTTGTGACGAACCTAGCTAACATGGAATATATATATATATATATAATAGGGAAAAAAAGTGTATACCTAAGGCATCGTTTTTCCGTGTTTTAACACAATAATAATGAGATATAACAGACAGTAATGCCAAAGAATGTACAAGGGAAGTTATTAAAAGCAATGGAATGTAAATAAGAAGAAAGAAAAGTGGATGAAAAAATTACCAACTGTGAGCAGGAATCGAACCTACGACCTTCGAATTACGCGTTTGATGCTTTTTCTTTGAAATTCTTCAAACTTTTAGGTTATTGTGTAGTAAGGAGTGAACCGCAATCAATTCAGCATCGTCTGTATAACAGGATGCCTGAAAATGGTTCGTGTCGAACATATATATATAAATATATATATATATATATATGTGTGTGTATGTATATATATATATATATATATATATATATATATATATATATATATATATATATAAGTCATCAGAAGAACCGAACGAGCAAACAAAAAACGATACTTTATTGCCAACGTTACGGCCGGAGACCGGCCTTCGTCAGGACAATGATGCCCTGACGAAGGCCGGTCCCCGGCCGTAACGTTGGCAATAAAGCATCGTTTTTCGTTTTCTCGTTTGCTTCTTCTAGTGACTTATAACTCGACCATATTCCAGGAAGACTTTCAAGAAATACCAATATATATATATATATACATATATATATTGTGACGTCTACGAGAGTAGGTTATTCGGAGCCGACGTAATGGTCGACCGGACGGAATACAGCAGCGAATTCGCACCAGCGAGCTCTTGCCACCACCCTGTTCCCCGCTACACAGGTGCACATACCTAAAAAACATATGTGGTAACATTTCCCTCCACGCAGACGAAGCCCACTGGGCGAGTCATGCAGTCTCTCGAGGAATAAACGCTTCAAACGTGCAACACAGGCAAGTTCAGTTTTTGCAGACCGTCAGCTGTTAGAATGGAGACGCGCTGTGCGCTAAACTAAATCACTGATACGGTCTAGAACAAGATAAGGCCCCGCATAGTACGCTAGCAGTTTCTCGTTCAAACCGCTTTTACTAGTTGGTGTCCACAGAAACACTAGGTCGCCGCGATTGTACGGCACGTGTCGGCGTCGGTGGTCAGAATGTTCCTTCGAGCGGTCTCGCGAAGCAAGAGCGTGCAAGTAAGCAAGGCGTCTAGCTCCTTCTGCCCGACAGATGATCTCGGATATACATCGGCAGTGAATGCGCACCAGCGAGCTTGTCTTGTCTTGTCTTGTCTCCTAGGAGATTTTGGCTCATACCCACATGGGGGATCGGCCACACTGTACCTCTTGATAGATCATTTTTTATAACGCTTGCTGAAAAATAAAGAGGAATTAGATAGAAACAATAATAATGTTCCTTTGAAAAAACGTGAAAAAATTGCAGAAGAATACGATAAACCAGAATATATAAAACAAATTAACAAGAATGAGGAAGGGGAAGAAAGAATTGGATATATCTGGCAGTACCACTCGCAGCGTATCATTCCGGTTGCCTGAATGAATTTATGTAGCGCTGACGGAATAGCACTGTGGCCCACACCCAACTGACTGGCTCCAAACGATAATAGGGTGGATGTATTGACTGGCAATCCGATCGTACCAATTGGTCTTTCAAGAATTATTCGGCGCAGTGAGGCGAAGCTCTTGCCACCAACCGAACGTAGTCTTCTTCTGGCACCACCCTAATTCCTGCTACAAAGGTGCACATACCTAATTACATATGTGGTAACATTTCCCTCCACGCAGACGAAGCCAAATGGGCGAGTCAAACTGTCTCTCGGAGAATAAAGCACATCAATCGTGCAACATGGACAAGTTCAGTTTTTGCAGAGCGTCGGCTGTTTGAATGGAGACGCGCTATGCGGTAAACTAAATCACTGATACGCTCTAGAACAAGATAAGGCCCCGCATAGTGCGCTAGCAGTTTCTCGATCAAACCGCGTTTTCTAGTTGGTCTCCACAGAAACACTAGGTCGCCGCGATTGTACGTCACGTGTCGACGTCGGTGGTCAAAGTGTTCCTTCGAGCGGTTGATTGATTGATATGTGGGGTTTAACGTCCCAAAACCACTCTATGATTATGAGAGACGCCGTAGTGGAGGGCTCCGGAAATTTAGACCACCTGGGGTTCTTTAACGTGCACCCAAATCTGAGCACACGGGCCTACAACATTTCCGCCTCCATCGGAAATGCAGCCGCTGCAGCCGGGATTCGAACCCGCGCCCTGCGGATCAGCAGCCGAGTGCCTTAGCCACTAGACCACCGCGGCGGGGCGTTCCTTCGCGCGGTCTTGGGACGCAAGAGTGTGCAAATAAGCAAGGCGACTAGCTTCTTCTGCCCGACAGATGATCTCGGATATGGAGGGATCATGGTGGTGCGAACACGGGAATGTGGTATTCAGGGTATGACGAGGTGGTTGAGCATATAGAAGAAAGAAAGGACTGTAGCTGGTAGTTTCATGCTGTGCGGTGTTGAATGCATATGTGATAAAAGGTAGACTACTGTCGCAGTCCCTGTGATCTGATGCGACATACATAGACATCATGTTCGAGAGAGTTCTCTTCGTTCGTTAAGTTAGTCCGTTCGTTTGGGAATGATATGGTGTAAGGTGGCAAAACCTTGAGGCACAGACACGAAGCATCTCTTCCACCACGTCTGCTGTGAATTGTCGGCTACGGTCACTTACTGCAATTTTGGGAGGTCCTTGTCAAAGAATTACCAAACGTAGCACGAAAAAAGGCACATCGGCTGCAGTTGCCAATGGTATGACAGCGGTCTCGCAGTACCGTGTTAAATGGTCGGTGAAGACGACTATCCAGTGATTTCCATCAGAAGACCGGAGAAAGGGCCCAAGGAGATCAATCCCGACTTGCTCAAATGAAGTTCTAGGGGTGTGGCACCGGATGTATTTGCCCTGGAGGAGCACTTGTTGGGCGCTTATGACGTTGACACTTGTTACAGCTAGACACGTATTGTTCCGTTGTCTGGCGCATTTCGGACCAGTAGAATCTTTCTTGAAGCCGGCAAAGAGTTTTCGCTGTGCCTAGATGACCGGATGTTGGATCATCATGCACAGCCTGTAAGACATAAACGCGAAGACTCTTCGGAACCACCAGAATATATAGTGAGCTGGTGCTGGTGTAGTTCGTTTTGTAAAGTAGCCCATCTCAGATGCAGAAGCGTGTAGGCGATGATTTTGGTTTGGTGGCAAGAAGTTGCTGTATGGTGTTGTCCCTTTGTTGCTTATCCTTAAAGGTCTTGGCATCAGGAAATGGTTGATTCAGTGATGCGGTGTGGGCGTCGAAGTTGTACACGTCACATTCTGTCGTTGAAAGCGGTAGGCGCGAAAGACAATCTGCACCAGCGTGACGTCGGCCGCTCTTATAGGAAACCGTGAAATCATATTCTTGCTGACGAAGTGCCCGGCACGCCAGCCGACCAGATGGGTCACATAGATTGACCAACCAGCAGAGATAATGTGGTCTGTCACGACGGTAAAGTGGCGTCCGTACAGGTAAGAACGGAAGCCTTGCACTGCGAAGACTACTGCAGGGCATTCTTGCTCTGTGACTGTGTAGTTACGCTCAGACTTGCTGAGCGAGCCACTTGCATACGCTACGACGTGTTCTTGGTTATCCGAGCGTTGAATCAGAACAGCACCTACACTAATACCGCTGGCGTCTGGGTGAAGCTCAGTGGGAGACAAAAATCGAAGTGTCGAAGAATCGGATGGGACGTCAAAAGAAACTTCAACTCCGAAAAAGCAGACTCACATTCAGGGGTCCAGTCGAACTGCGCACCTTTCTGAAGCAGACACGTGAGTGGTTTATGCTATATTGACAAAGCCAGGAATTAAACGGCGAAAATATGAAATATGAGCAAAACCCCAAAAAGCTGCGCAGTTCTTTCACCGAGTGAAGTTGCTTAAATGCTTCCAGTGCGGCCGTCTTGGCGGGATACGATCGTATGCCTTCTTTGTGTACTAAGTGTCCAAAAACGAGTGTTTGGCGCTCTCCAAAACGACATTTGTTTGAGTTGAGCACGAAGCGAGCTTTGCTTAGGCAGTTAAGCACGAGGCCAAGGCGTGTGTTATGCTCACGAATGTACGCCCAAAAATTACAACGTCGTTCAAGTAACACATACACACTTCCCACTTCAATCCACGCAGATGTTGTCCATAAAGCGCTCAAATGTTGCAGGTGTGTTGCAGAGTCCAAACGGCATCACATTGATTTCAAACAGTTATTCTCTTGTAACAAATGCCGTTTTTCGTTGTGTTCCTCGCGCATTATAATCTGCCAGTAGCCTGACCTCAAATCCACAGACGAATAGTAAGAGGCTCATGATAGACAGTCGATAGCATCATCAATCCGTGGGAGGGGGTATACGTCTTTTTTAGTGATGGCGTTAAGATGGCAGTAGTGAATCATTTCCGATGGAGGCGGAAATGTTGTAGGCCAGTGTGCTCAGATTTGGGTGCACGTTAAAGAACCCCAGGTGGTCTAAATTTCCGGAGCCCTCCACTACGGCGTCTCTCATAATCATATAGTGGTTTTGGGACGTTAAACCCCACATATCAATCAACGGCAGTAGTGAACACAAAATTGTCATGTCTCATCCTTCTTCTTCACTACGATTACAGGAGCGGCCCACGGACTACATGATGCTTGAATCACATTTTTCTTGAGCATCTCGCAAACCTGTTTATTGATCACTGCGCGTTCTGAAGGCGATACACGATATGGTTTCTGTCGGAGAGGTCTGTAATATGTCGTGTCGATTCGGTGCTTTATACGAGAAGCAGGGAATGACGGTGGATCGTGCTGAGTGAAATCAAAACTACCGGCAAGTTTGCGCAGAATGCTCGCCAGTTCATTACGTTCCTTGGTGCTGAGTGACTTGTCAATCATAGCCATAATAGTGGTGTCCCTGGCATGCAGATTATTGGACCAGGTCTTACTCGGGCACTCGTTGCTTTCTGCAAGGATTGCGAGTGAGAATACTTGGTGTTCACAAATCTCTGCAAGTTTCATAACCTGCAGTAGCACTGTTGTGCGTCAGAGCAGTTAATCACCCATATACCACCATGCCCTTGCACAACCGATAGCGTGCTGTAAGGTATTAAAACTGTTTTTATGCAACTGAGATGCACGGGCTCCGCAGTTGCGTCAAGTGTTTTCTCGCTTGCAGGTGAGCAGACAACAGGGACACATATCGCAGACAATGACGGCACAGTTGTGTCCACGGACACGCAAAGAGCCCTTTCCTGACAGCGCGAGTTTTCTCTAAACGCAACTCGGATATCAGAATCTACTGTAATTTGTCCTGCGCAGCAATCAACAGTGATACCACATAGCTTCGAGAAGTCGAGCCCCACAATGCCGTCATGTGTAGTATGAGGGAGAACAGCAAACTCTGCAACAAATTTCTGGCTCGCGAAACTAACAGTTACAGTGCAGACACCAACAGGTTTGTAACACCTCTCCGCTTACTCCACGAAACGTATCAGGACGACGACAGTTATAGCGCGAGAACAAAACGACGACACAGAGTCAAGAAAGACACGAAAGAAGGTCTTTCTTGTCTCTGTGTCGTCGTTTTGTTCTCGCGCTATAACTATCGTCATGCCATACCAACTAGGCCAAGCTGCCACACTTCTAAGTATCAGGACGGTCGCAACGAAACAACTTTTCGTCCAAGGAAGCGGGTGAAAACTAAACTCATCACTGACAGGGTTGCACCTGTGTCCACCAACGCCATTGTTGGTACACCATCGTTAAGCACACGAATTTTATTTTTAAACATTGAAGCTAATGGAGGTATATCTGTTGAAATCAAGACTGTCCGGTGACCTCGCCCCCGATGGCCGCGCCGGCTAGTTTTCCGTAGGAAGCGAGAAGTGGCGGCGCTGAAGAGACGGTGATTGGTTGGCGCGAGGGGCAGGCGGTTGCGTCACACTGCGGTCAGAGGCCGGAAATTGGTTTCGTAGTGGTCCTGGGATTTCGTAAGACGCGCTTCCCGGGAATGTCGGGGCTCGGGTATCGCCAGAACGATTATATCTCGGTGATCGGTCATACCTTAGCGGCTGCCGGTACTTGCAATACTTGACAATGTGGCCTTCGAAGCAACAGTTGTAGCAGACTGGTAGAGGACGCACGCCGAACCAATGCTGAGACCGCTCAGCTGTGAAGGGTCGGTGACGAGATTGCTGAGCAGGGCCTGCCCACCTCTGTGTGGCGGGGCCGTCACGAAGGCGTTGGCCGTATCGCTGGTGGGTCGTGAATGAGTCACGACGTGTCCGCGGAGTTCCAGTTTCGCTGATGTCTGTCACACATACCGATTGTGGCAAAGGAGCTAATGGCGCCGCCGCGTAGTAGAGTGGATTAGTAGGCGGATGAGGAATGGTTTTGTCAACCCCAACACCTTGTCGCTGCAGCTCTTCACGCCCTATTGCCCGAATAGTAGTGCCAAGGTAGGTGGGTGAGCTCACGTTGACGCTGGCGAGCGTTGTTACATTTGCCAGCCTACCGAATTTCGGAGCAATGCGACAAGTCTTCAGTTTTCGAAACGCGTGACAGTAGTTTTGGACGTCGGCGACAGAGGTGAGGCCATCCCTGCCTATCAGAAAATTATAATCGTCCTCCGCTATGACTTTCAAGAGGTGTTGGACCCTGTCTTCTTCAGATATCTGATGGTTTATAATCTTGCAAAGCTTAAGAACGTCCTCTATACAGGCAGTGCACGTTTCTCCAGGTGTCTGAGCTCATCCAGCCAGAGTCCGCTCCGTGCTTTTCTTCTTTGAGTATGAGTCAATAAAACACTTCTTGATCAAAAAAAGCCCATGTTGTCAAGGACTCTTTGTGGTTTCATACCACATCAGGGCAGTGTCCGTGAGAAACAGCGCTACGTTATCCAGCTCATCGATGGAGTTCCAGTGTTTGTACCGGCTCACCTTTTTGTAGTGCTTTACCAACCCGTCAGCATCTCCCGCCATTCCCGCGAACGGGCGGGGTTTCATGTAGTGATGCCTAGGTGTAGCCAGCACAGACCTGCGCGAAGTCGAGGCACTTGATTCCTGACTTTCGCTCTCGGCCATGACGGTTGTTGTCGGTGGCAGACTGGCAAGACCACGGCTCCGGTGAACTCCGAACAGGTGTGGCTCCGTCGTACGTCGACGCGCCGTACCACGCACCTCCACCACTCTGTTACGCCAACTAGAGGGATTTATTCAGAGCCGATGTGATGGTCGACTGGATGGTATACAGCAGTGACCGCGCACCAGCGATTGGTTGGTGGGTTGGTCCCAAGAGGAATAGCTCAACCCATTACGGGGGATCGGCCATGAATCGCGTGGCAGTGGGATACAAAATAGAAAAAATATAGTAAAATATATAAAATAAACTAAAGACGAAAATAAGTAATGTGTATGTACTTATGAGATTAGCATGGTATACGGCTTGATTCTTTTATATATTTATATACGGCTATATTTATGTCCCTGTTGCAACACTCTAGTTCCGAAGCCCCTAGGGAGAGTAGTACCAATTTATACAGCTCAAGCCCGTGTTTCTGAAAAGCTGGTGTTAGAAGATTTTCCTTAAATTTTGATACTTGAGGCATTCTGTGAAAAAGTGCTCTATAGTTTCTATTTGTGTACAATAGTGACTATGAGGGGAAGGAACAAAAGCAGGTTTTATAAATAAAAATTTAAAGGTGGAATCCTCCATCGCAATTCAGTGAATGTCACTTTGCATTGTCTTGTTGCACACCAAGCGCTGTACCACTGAAACTTAAGGTGCTTAAATTCTGAGTCATTTAGAAGAGAAGAGTTTGTGTGTTCCTGGCGTATACAGAAATTACAAAATTGCGTGATTGTAATAAGCAGCAGAGTCTTAGAATATTCAGGACGGGGCCTTGAATTGATTCTGGCGTCAGTGTGTCCGCCGCTTAATTTAGTATCAGTTCAGTGTGACCTGGCACCCAAATCAATCGGATAACACGAACGTGACTGGGTATATACGTATGGAATTCCAATAAACAAGGCGAAGTTTTGGTGCTGTCAAAGCAGTGCAAACTGACAAAGAATCAGTTAGTGTAACAGCCGAAGAGATATATGTTGGTAGCTTGTGTATGGCCAGAATCACTGCCAATTATTCTGCCAGGAATATTGGCGTAAAATCGGGCAGTCGCAGTGAATAAAACCAATCTATTCCCGTTGAGTAGATGCCCAGTCCTGCTTTCTCGGTATTAATGGAAACATCTGTGGCTATAACTGAACTTATCTGTAGGTTATTGAGATGGTCGCCAAGCGACCCATTCAAACATTTTATCGTCAAAAGTTTAGCATTTTTAGGAAATATATTGTCATACTCTATTCTGACTGTAGGATTCCGTACTTGTGTGAAACTCATATCACGAATTTTTACCCCTAATGGGTGTATGAGTTCTTGCACATAAACTATTTGAGGTCGACGTAGCCGAGACCACTCACAATCGAAAAATATTGAAGGCTCTCTTATAAATACATATTTGGAGCGCCTCTGTGGGGAGGCATAGATGTTCATAAATGTTTGAACAGTCAGTATGCGAAACCTGGTTCGTAGAAAGGGCAGATGTGCTTCATGATAAAGAACATTAGTAGCGACAAAATTAGGGAGGCCTAAACCTAGGCGCATTGCCTCACGCTCTATCGAAAGAAGCGGACGTAATTTGTAAGTGGGTCCAACGCAGAACAACACACTTCCAAACTCTAATACTGGGATGACATACATGCAATGTGTCATCAACAAAGCTCTTCTACGCATTCCCATTCGACCATTGCTGATGCGCTTGAGCACCCCAATGGCACGTGATCCCTTAGACGCAATATACTCAATATGTGAACTCCTATTAAGATTTGAATTGTATATTATACCCAAATATTTTAATGAGTCTACCTGTGGAACGAAGTCCTGTCCGTACACAAAAGCTATTCTGACAGGAGAGCTCAATGAAAATGTAAGAAAAGCACTTTTCTTAACATTAGGGACATGCGCAGGTTACTAAGCCATACTTTAATAGCATTTAAATATGATTGTAAAATGTTTACAACGAGTGTGTGTCTTTTGAAGTTGAAAAGAAGGCTATAACGTCTGCGTATACATATACTTGCACTTTGTCGTAGGTAGGGGTAGAGCCTATTAATATATTGAATAAAATAGGCGCAAGAACGGATCCCTGAGGAACTTCCCTTGTCTGTTTGTATTGTTGCGAAGATAGCTCATTCTGCAAACAACAAAGTGTACGTCCATTTAAAAAACTTTTAATCCATGAAATTACATACTCGGGAACGTTAACACTTCAAAGTCTACTAATCAAGATGGCGTGCTCCCCACTCTCGTACGCCTTAGCAATATCTAAAGTCACAAGAGTGGCGTATTGCTTTCTGTGCCGTGCAAGTTTAGTTCTACCTTCCAGGCACCAGCGAGCTCTTGCCACCAACCGAACGTCCTCTTCTTCTGCCACCCCCCTGTTCCCCGCTGCATAGGTGCACACACCTTACTTACATATGGGGTAACAATATATTTATATATGGGAAAGAAGTGTATGCATAAGGGCTCGTCTCTCCGTGTTTTGACACAATATTAATTAGAGCTAACAAGCAATAATGCCAAAAGATGTATAATGATTGATTGATATGTGGGGATTAGGTGTCTCAGAACCAGCATATGATTATGAGAGACGCCGTAGCGGAGGGTCCAGAAATTGCGACCACCTTGGTTTCTTTTGTGCGCTGAAATCTGAGCACACGGGTCTACAACATTTCCGCCTCCATCTGAACTGGATAGGCCGCAGCCGGGATTCAATCCCACACCTGCGGGTCAGCAGCCGAGTACCTTAGTTACTAGACCATCACGACGGGGCCTAAAGAAAGTATAGGGGGAAGTTATCAGATCGAACGGTAGTGTATATGTCAAGAAAAAAAAGTGGGTGAAAAGATAACTTGCCATCGGCAGTAGCCGAACCAGCGACCTTCGAATAACGCGTTCGATGCTACCACAGCAACTATGCTCCCACTCACTTAATTGGATAATAATGTGAACTTAAACTTGGGAGTGCCAGTCAGCGCTATCAGTAGCCGTGGTGGCGAGTGTAGAACACACTTTATATGCCGGTTTGGCGGCACGTAGCACGTGAACCTATTATGAGCATGCAGCTGACCAATAGTCCTCCATACCCTACTGAAACGTTCCGTAAGATGCGGAGACCTCACGTACGGAATTATTGGAATATGGAAGACGTATGATGCGGACTCCGCATCTTATGGAAAGACGTATCATGCGGAAATTACTGAAATGTGTGCATATTACGTCTGAATCTAGTGCAAAGCAATATAATGTGTAAATTGAATAGACGTCCACATCTTGAGTACATGCAATACTGTGTACAAATCACAATATTTCTTAAATGTGCGTGATGAGGGATTGAATCATCGGCATCTTACTAATTGTCGTGATGCGGAAGCAAAATTACCTTTTAAATGAAATACATTAAAAAACTTCTAAATTACCATGCTAGCGATTATAAATGGTGGTTACATTGCAACACATTAATGCAGTGTTCTATGCAAAACTTAAAGAACTTATAAAGTTATTATTATCAATAGAGAAGCATTAATATACACATCAGCCCTGCTACAATCAATATATTTTTTATTTGTCTGTATGCTCCAGCTGTGAATAGTGAGATTGCAGTGTTGATCGTACACAAATGAGGTGACTGCACCGCAAATTCACGAGCTCCACCTAAGCCACAGGATGGTGGCACAATGAAACAGCAATTTTAGAACGAAATGTTTAAACATAAATAATAATCATAGCACTGTGAAAGTGTGGCGCTGTGTTTATCTCACGAATGCCTTCAGGAGATCGGCGAAATGCTGCTTGAGACTCCGGCACCACTGTAAATTTCGAAAATCACTGCGATAGAGCTCATGTGTCCTTCATAGGCACCTGGAAATGAAAATAATTGGCACAAATAATGTCAGAGACACATGTTAGCACAATAGTTTACATGGACAAAAAATATAACACACAGAATGAAACTGAAAATTTAAGGCACACAATCCTTCATGTTATGCATATGTGAATAATAAAAGGAATGAGTGTATAAATTAGTTCTGCCACATCAAAAAACAGCATTCTTATCACAGTGAAAATAACTAGGTTGTCACGATATTCAATGGTAGAGATAATCGATTAATATGTCCTTATGAAATTATGATTTAAATGCTTCCTGCACAGTAAAACTTTAGGAACTGCAAGTGAAAGCTCTCAATGTACATTTAATAGTATGTGCATGTACATCTGCTGCCTTTATACTGTACAGTTTGTGCACAAAATTGGCATCTTGAACAATTTTGAGAGTTAAACCTATGACACTTATGAAGGTTAAAATCACCATGAAAGCAAGCAGGACCAGGCAGGTGCCATTAAAAATCTGTGCAAGCCAGATAATTATAACCGAACTGCACACATATAGGGGAGCAAGAGTAACAGAAATTCGGCTGCTGACCCGCATGTCGTGGTATCAAACCCCGGCTCCATTTCCGATGGAGGCAGAAATGCTGTAGGCACGTGTGCTCAGATTTGGGTGTACGTTAAAGAACCCCAAGTGGTCGAAGTTTCCAGTGCCCTCCACTACGGCGTCTCTCATCATCATATAGTGGTTTTCGGACGTGAAACCCCACATATAAATCAAGAATAACAGAAATAAACTGCCAACAGAAAAGTTGGGTGCATGTGCTATCTGTAACTGCTTACACATTACTACATACAGCATGCTCATTCCATTTTAAATACCGATATTGAAAATAACTGCTCTATTAGGAATGTAAAAGGTAAGGTAGAACTGAACGACTCTACAAAAGTGACCCTATTATGACATCACGTTTTCTTATAACAAAATTGACTAAGACTCTCAAATATCATTATGCAAGGAAAAAATCTTCAAAAGAACAATCAAGTTTGAAGTCATAATTTTTAATATGGCTACTATGACTATAACCAAGAAGTCGACCTCAACATGGCTAGTGTTAGTTTTTAAGGCCTATGTTTACTAGACAATGAACTATACCACAAAAAGCACAGCGTTCAGGCAAAGCACCACACAAAAAAGCAAGCAGTCCTTTTTCTTATTACCTACGATGCCTTTAAAATGGTATTTTTACCTCTACTTTCCGCTTTTTATCTAAGTAACTGGTGTGAAACAAGTTAGCTGAAAATGCACTGTGCCTCCAAAACCTGGTGGTTGAATCTGAATTTTTTAAAAATGGTGAAGCTTGCACTAAATTAGGCTCCACAAGCCTTGGAACAGCGAGACTACATGACTCTTAGGACTACTTTGGTTACTTGTGTTTTGTTTCTGGGCCTAAGCATAAAGACAAGGTCTTAACTGAATTGCTGCTAACAATCAAATGCTTTCAAAATTGCCCGAGCGTCAAAGGATGCTCAGCCATTTGTTGTTTTTCGCACTGGGCTATTCTACACCAAACATACAAACCATACTGCCTGGCGACCATCACAGATGTATAGTTTAAAAAATGATGGTAATTTACTCTTCTGAAAATAGTTATTGCAGAAATGTTTTGAAGAGAAAAAAGTAGTGGTCACGTGGGTACCTTCAGAATTTCGCAGAATGTAGTGTGGGTGTTATTTGTGAGAAAAATTTCAAAGTACCGCTTTTTCTTGCCATATCAAATTTGATCTACATATTAAGTAAAGATGCTTCTTAAAGTATTTGAAGCCAAGTAACATTAGTGCAATTTTTCCGCTACATAGGCTTTGAAGAATTCAGCCAAACTGTTTATCGTTTACATTACTTGTATGGCAATACTGCATTTTGTATGAATATTGAGCCACAAATACTCACTGCCACAGAAGTTATATTTTACGAAAAAATAATGTTGGGTCCAGATTACAAATATCATTATATAATCGTTTTTGTTCACATTGAGATGCAATTTGAGCTGTGTGTTTGTCTAATTGAAAATTACTTTTATATGTAAGTTGAAAGCAAATAAACAGTTCTTGTTACATGGCAAGTGTTATCATTACAATTTTTGTTCAAATGAGGAGAATGATTTCTGAAGTCTCCTATTGAGGGCCATGGGGAACTTTGGAACGGAGCTCTCGTATATCAAATGCAGAAAACAGCCATTATAAGAAAGCATCAAAAATTCATTTCTACTTTAAGACAATTGTATCATATAACTTGCCATATAAAGAGAACTGCTTTTTTGCTTTTGATGTGGCGAAAAAATTGTACTAATATTACTGAGCTTCATGCACTACACACAATCACCTTTACTTATTACGAAGAACGAATTTGGTGTAAAAGAGGCAGTATTTTTGAAACACTTTACTTTTTACAAACAACACCAAGACGACATCCTGGGAAGTCCAGAAGGCACCAACGTGGCCTAATATTTTGTTCTGTGCGATATACTTTAGCATTTTGCTGTTTTCAGAAAAATACAGTAAACGAGCACAATATTTTTTTTTTCAAAACACACTTAGGGCGGTTGGCAAAATGGCTGGGATGTTTGATGCGTAATTGCCGCACTGCCAGGATTTATTCTTCCGAAGCTCAAGCTATCACCTCTCTGTTACTGCCTCCCTCACATACAATGCCTGCATAGGAAAGAAAAAGAAAGGCAGGTCCGACAAAGTTCACAAGGCAACATATTTTCATGTTGGATAAATTCATTCCCATAAACAGCAGCAAAATAACATTCATTTTGAGTAGTCCAAGACACAAGCTATATACTAGCATACTAAGAGCCAAGCACAAACTTTTCAATTGAACATGTGTGGTGATAGACAGGAAGCATTTATTGCAAGACTGATCAGTCTGTAATTAACTAAATGAAGTAAAATGCACTGTTCAATCCAACACCACATAGGCATCTTTGCTATTGCAAAGCCATGTGTCATTGATTCATGCACTGGATGGGACAATGCAAAATGTAACAAAAAATGGTGAGAAAAGAGAACAAGAAAAAAACAGAAGAAAAGGGGGATGCAAAGTAGGAGCAGTGTAGCACTACTTTTACTTTGCATTCCCCTTTTCATTCTCTTTTTTCTTCTTTTCTATCATTTATCTTTTTTTGCTTCCCTTACCCCCCCAACCTCCGAAGGAGAACACTTTGTATCAGCGCAACCTAACTTGAAAAGAAGCAAGGGCTGCACTCTTCTGCGTTATAGGTTTTTTTCATACAAACATTTCCAACAGGCACACACGCATACACCAAAAGATAATGTCATTACTGACCCCAATTAAACAAACACGCCCAGGATGACAAGGTGACTTCTAAAAAATAGGTCCTCCTATCGCAACATCGGCCAGCCTGTCTGAAGCACTTCTACTGTTCACCCTGATTACCCCACTAGATGTTTATATCTGTCGACTCACATCTTCATTTTGGATACCACTAAGACGAGCTTACATTGATGAATACGCACGAAAGTTTAGTGATGTATAATGTATCAGATTAAGCAACTCTGTTTAAAAAGTATAGATATCTTGCTTCCAGGCCTTTTATACTGTAGCCTGAAACTTCGTAATGTCTTCTATGCACATGAACCAGATTGACAACGTAATGCACAACATGCTTAAGAATACTGCGAGGAACAAGATAACGACAAAACGACCAGCCACCCAAAATTTTCGCTGTACATGTTTATAAAATGTTTATGTACCCCAAACGAGGTGCTTATGATACAAGCCGAAAAAACCTACAAGTAGGGCCTTGGAGTCTTCTGGAAGTAGACGTGTTGAGTTTTTTCTGTAGAGGGCTTTACACCCATAAGTGAGGAAAAAAACTCCTGTATAATGAAGAATGTTGGCAGCTATCAGTTATAGAAAAACCTAATGCAGCTAATCTTCCCCAACACATCTGTACATTTAGAGAGGTGACGTTGCTTCTGTGATTGTGGCAGTAACTCCAACAGGACCAGTGCGAAAATTGGCACTACTTGGCTCGACAAATGTCCAAACATGCCTGCCCGACTCCCTCTAGCCATCCTGGCTGAATCTGACACATGATTTTTTAACTGCTGGCTGGACAAAAACAAAACACTGAAGCACTCACAATACACAGCGTGAAGTTCCTCTGGAGTGGTCAACTTCGTCTTCTGTGATGAAAGAGCAGCACAGTGTACTGATAAGGCACTCTTCGCAGTGGTTTTCAATGCCACACAGTGACCTTGCTGTTCCTGTCGAAGAGAGCTTCGGGAGCTTGGAGGGTGCTTGCTCTTTTCTGGGGGCTGCTGCCGCTTCTCGTTTTCTGCTCAAGGTCAACCTGCATAAAGTTGTAGACGAGGCTTTAAGAGTTGTATATAATGATATACAAACTTTCGCTGAACACACATTTCCTCGGGGCGCAGTGAGGAATTTCTTTATACAACTTAAAGCCTCGCATATGCAAACATTAAAATCGATCCGAAGATGCACTCGACTCTAAAGAAGCAAGTTTGTCATGTAGTGTATATAATGAAAGGTCATTCAGCACAACCACAACTACAGTGCACACAAAAACGACATTTTACACGATCCTGTTTATTTACATGGTCCATTTTATTTTATTACACGGTCCATTTTACACGGTCCGTTTTACACGATCTGGTCTGCATGAACTCTTGAACCGGGCACAATATAGGTTGAAAGACACACACAGACTTTGAGACAAACCTAGTTTCCCGTGGAGCATCCTCTTGCACTACAACAACACATCTCAATCTAGTTTGTTGGCCAGAACGAGGTGACAACAGCTCGCACTTGAAAAGCACGGGCAGAAGGAATGACGCCTGCAACCCTGTGCTTTCTGTACATTCTCGTTGAGGGTGCAGTTTTCAACTTATCCTTATGCAATTTCGCATTTATAACATTGTTCGCTGCATAATCTTTGTGGCGTTAAAGTGTGTGATACCGTCATGTGTATCCCATGTAATTTTTAGAAATAGAATACAAGATAGCTTGATTCAAAAATAACAAAGTGCATCCAGCGTTATGTCTTGTAGCCATTTCTTAGGCAAGTGGCAGAATGATTTATTCTTCAAAACATATCTTACTTGTAACCACTACAAGAGCTAACTCGTACACTGGCACATTCTGTTTGCCTCTTCAGATTATAAGGTACCTTTTTTACACCAGAAAATCTTCAAGAAGAATAGAAGTGTTGTAATTGTGAAGAAAGAAAAGTAGAAGGAAAAAAAGATAACCTGCCCTGCACAGGGACCGAGCCTGCGAACTTCTAATAAACATGTCCGATGCTCTATCAACTGAGCTACCACGGCGGCTATCCCTCTTCCATTTTGTACGGTATATATGTGCATTTTATACATAGAAGAGTCAGTCAGCGCTGCCTGTTACCATTATGGCGAGTGTGTGGGACACCTTTTTTTTGCCTTTACATTACGATTGCAATTATACGATTACTTCCAATATCCCTATACTTCTTTGGCAGCATTATGCATCTGTCAGTTCTCAGAAAATCTGCTAGTCACAGGAGGAGGCAATAGTTCGCCCTCCCACCTAAATGCATGTACTTGAACACATGCACAACTGATCAAAAAAAAACAAGTCACACACCGCTAAGATTACTGAGATTCACTGTTTCAGATTCATGAGTTAAGGAAAGAACTATAAATTTAAGGGTTTGTTGTCTTTGTTGAACACATTATAATGAGAACTAGCAGAAAATGATGCCAAACAAACTATAGGGGATGTTATCAAAAGTAACTTTAACAAAATTGTGAAAAGAAAAGTGAACAAAACGTAACTTGGCAACGTTTTTTGACAATTGAATTGACATTACTTTTTATAACATCCCTTTATTTTACTGGGTTGGGTAATGTTGTCGGGTAATTCTCATTATTAGAGTGGTGAGTAGGCTGACAAAGAAAGTATATGGCATTGATACTTCTTTTGAACACCTAAAAGTTGAGGAACTTAAAAGAGTGGAAGCTACTTTGAGTAGACCAGAATATTTAGTTGGAGCGAAAAAAAAAACGTACTTTTTTACCAGGCTTTTTAACACTTTTGAGACATAAAAGTGTATGCTGCCAGTAATGTTAAGTACCATTACTTTTGTCACACTAGCACTGTAGCAGGTGTAGTTAGAGTGGTGATAGTGAAGGATTAATCAAGCACGCCAACCACTGCGTTCACATCAATGGTCGCGTATTTTAAAAATAAACCTGCTGTATAGTAAAAAAAATTTAGAGCATTTATGATTTATCCAAATCAAGTTAACCGACTGGGTAAGCAAACCATTTGCATAAAATCAAAAGGCATAAAGTGATTCATGTATTATAACTATGTGAACAATTTCAGCAATGCAGGGCAAAGTGACAACAGTTCTATTAAAAACCCCTCTCATTATAACATGCATGAAAAGCACCACACAGAATATTTTTAGTGCATGTAATATCGAGACTACTAGACTGTCTATTGACCTTTTAGAAGAATGGTATCTCCTTCACGTTCAAGGGGCAACCACTTAGCCTTTTCCTGAGGCTTTTTCTTGAATATTTCTTGAATTTCAGATATCATTTAGGATTTATTTAGAGTGAACAGATTTTGCTTACGCATTGAAAACCTAGTTCTGTATGTAACTGCAATTATGGGTGCCAAACCCACCTCCAATTAATTTTTAACAATTTACTTATTTTTTTAACTGCAGCAGCACAAACTAGCTATGGGTGCCCAAAAAGTAGCTAGAAACAATACCTTTACCTCTTTGAGCCTTTTGGAAGTGTTCAGCTTCTCAGTGCTCACATTACAACATTTTTTTTAAATACGTGTTTGTGTGCCCACTGCTCTGCTTCTTGTACAGTGAGGAGGAGCACATGGCAAGAAAGAGACAGAAAGAAGCATAGCGAAAAAAGCGAAATAAGCGAGGACCTCTTTGTATCGTACAATGTGTGTAACATTACTATTGCGACAACATATAGACAAATTATCACGGCTATGCATCCATTGTAGAGTCATACACAGCTGCAACACCACGACTAAATTCAACCTTGTGTTGGTTAGGATCCCTTTATAGTGGCAAGCTACTGATATCTGCATTTGTTTGGCACATATTAAGATGCAGTGTGAAATGGAGATATGTAATCTCATTTAGAATGTGTCATGTGGCTTCATTGTATATGTGGCCACAAGTAACTTGGTTGCAAAGCAATATGGCAGAGCCTAAACAGACGTCACCGACCACTCCATCTGAACTTGCCTTTGCTACTTGCCCATTATCATCCCAGCAAAAATGAATAATTGAATCTGCTACAGATATGTGCTAGCTTCTAAGGACCAAGTATGAAGGGGGTTTGTCATTATTGCGATCAGTTATTTGTTCAAGAACACTTGCTGTAAAAACACAAATACATTGCTGTCGAAGCATCAAGACTCAAATATAAAGCAAAAAGAAGTGTCTCTTTAAAAATTACAGGCCACAAGTGCAAGATAAATATTTGATATACTTGGGATGTAAGGCACGCACAGAGGTGCTGCCATATTATACTTTTCCCTTGTGTTGAAACCTGCTTGCTTTACTCACCCAACAATCTGTAAGATGCCGGAAAAACACCAAGGAGCTGATGCAGCAAGGTGAACACATGTCCAGGATTCCACCTTCCTAAGCAGCCCTACAGCCTCCACAGTCCTGCAACCATTTGTAAGATAAATATAGTTCTACCCAAAGTTCTTGGTTTACCAGACACACATGCAAGACGCATACCACTCGATAGGAAGTTTGCATGATAATGCGCTGGGTAGCAAAACGAGATGCCAATATCAAGTATCCCGGC
>WOVY01006140.1:0-148298 GCA_013436015.1 Rhipicephalus annulatus | reverse complement strand
TTTTAAAAGATTAGTGACAACGTCTTCTACGTATAGTGTGTCCAGTATTCCCCACAATTTCTCTTGAAACCACGCTATCGTACGCCTCCCTTGATATCCAGAAATGCTAGCCCCAGAGGCCTGTGTTGCTTTTCTGCTATTCGTTGCCTTCGAAAAGTTGCGCCAGCTGTTAACCTCGCGGCCAATCTTGCGTCACTTTTACCCGACTGCCTCCGATTGAGGTACACTCCGATGCAAGCGGTGTTGGACTCGGCGCCGTGCTCGCGCAGGGCAAATCTGGATTCCAGGAGTACGTAGTCACTTACGCAAGCCAGAGAATAATTATTCTGTAACAGAGACGGAGTGTCTGGCAATCATTTGGGCTCTAGGTAAATTTAGACCGTACCTATATGGTATCCCCTTTCGACGTAGTCAGCGATCACCATGCTCTTTGTTAGTTCTCCACGTTGAAGGACCACTCCGGTCGTTTAGCTCGCTGCGCTTTTCGGCTGCAAGAGTTTGACATGCGTGTTGTCTTCAAGTCTGGCCGATGTCACACTGATGCCGACGCCCTATCGCGTCTACTTGTATCATCGAAAAAGCTCTGCTTTTCTATCTGCCGTGGACAGAAACGGTGGCGATTCCAGCAAACTATGACATGACGTCTGAGCAACGTAAGGATGACTGGATGAACGCTTTTCGGCGATACTTTCAGACCCGTCGACTTCTCCGTCTTCTCGAACATTGCGCCGTCAAGCGGTTAACTTTGATATCCACGATGACTTCCTTTATTGCAAGAATTACAAGCCTGACGGCCGAAAGTGCCTAGTAGTCATACCTCACCATCTTCATGCTGCAATATGTTCAGATTTCCACACTGATCCTCAGTGTGCACATGCAGACATCTTCAAAAACATACGTTCGCTTTTTTTCACGGTTTTGATGGCAAGGCATGTACACCTTTTTGCGGAAGTATATCCAGTCATACCCGCAGTGCCAACGACGGAAAGCTCTGCTTCATCACAGCTGTGGTTCAATCGAGCCAATACCTTGCCAGCCAGGCGTTTTGACCGCACTGGAATTGATCTGTACGGGCATCTTCAATTCACGGCTTCCCGAAACCGTTGTATCGTTTGTCGCTGTTGACTACTTGACGTGATACGCAGAAACAGCCGCTTTGCCTGCTGTCACAGCACGCGACGTATCGTCTTTTCTCCTGTGGAACTTCATTCTCCGTCACGGCGCACTGCGTGATTTTCTCAGCGACAGAGGACGTGTGTTCCTCTATGAAGTCATGAACGCGCTCCTTGCCGAATGCCTTATCATTCACCGGACTACCACCACTTACTATTCTCAAACAAATGGCTTCACGGAAAGATTCAACCGTACCAATGGAGACATGATATCTAAGTATGTTGCCTCAAACCACTCCAATCGGGGACCTCATTCTTCATTTTGTGGCATACGCCTACAAAACTGCTCCACAGGCGACTATGGGCTTTCGTAATTTTTTCTTGTTTTATGGCCAATACCCTTCCACCACACTATTTATTTATTTTATTTGTAGATACTGCAATCCCACATGAGGGATTATAGCAGGGTGGGAAGTACAATCATAAATATTCCTAGGTGAACAAGAACAAAAATACGGAAGCAAAGTACAGTTCTCGGAATTACAAAAAAGGGAAAAACTGATATACAAAATTCACGAATACATGATCAACCATGGCGACAAAATACAATTCAAAATGTACAGGATAATAAATATTCCAGAAACAGAGTCACATACGCAAGGATTGGAAAAAACACGGGTGTTAATTCTACACAATTTCAAATATATACACATATATACATACATATACATACACACATATGCACACATATATATTATGCAGTTAAACACAAGGCAAACTTTTCAAGTGATGGCTGTAAAACAACGTCATTAGTTAGGTTGTTCCATTCCCCGACTGTTCTCGGGAAAAATGAATACGTGAAGCAGTTATTGCGTGTTTGAAAGGGCGTAATGGAGAGGTTATGGCGATGCCTTGTCGGATACCCAGAGGAGAAAGACAATAATTTGCTAGTGTCTATCTTATAGTGCTTCTTAATTAGTTGATATAAGTCTACTAGATACAATTCTGGCCTACCGTCCCAATTCCTCCGAGTCTACGCCCATCTCTGAAGCTGCCCACCGCGCAGAGAAATGCCGTGAGCTCGCCCAGTTGTTCAAAACCATCGACCAATAGAGGCAAAATCTGGGCTTGGCGATAACCACCCGTACCATAACTTTGTTCTGGACGCCCTTGTGCGGCTTTGGGTTCCAACTGTCCCTACAGACCTTTCTTCGAAACTTGTTTCAAAATACCAGAAACCCTACCGCGTTGTCTCGCAGGCTTCACCTGTTCACTACATCATCGAACCCGTGACGCAACCACAGACCAGCGCTTTCGTGGTCGTGAAACCGTTCACGTACAGCGGTTGAAACGATCTTACTATCCGCTCGTACTCTGTTCTCCGTGAGTCGCCAGGATGCCTCTTTTTCCTACGGGGGACGATATTGTCACGTGCGTCATCGTCACTGGATTCCACAGAAGACGAGGGTGCGGCAGACAAGGTTAATTAGTAAGGAGGCATACTTGTGTCTCTTGCTTAGGACACAAAAGGAACACTAACAGGATCGGAGCGGCGTGCCCATGCACAGCTGCCGTTCCATCAAAGAACAACCCACATCTTACGCGCTGCCAGTAATTTAAGCGCTGAGAAGACAACACAGAACATGCGCACACCTATCATCAGATACTGCACTGTCTGATACGATGGGCCCATCGGAAGTTAATCGCAGTCCGCTCTAGCCTATCTAAATGACGCGACGGCTGTCGCTCTCTAGTGGCAGCTGCGCAGAACGACGGCAAGGCACGTGGCATTGCTCCCCCCTTCAAAAACATCGCCTCAATGTTGAAAGCAAGCACTGAAGTCATAAGGCACTGAAGTTTTCACACAAAAAGGTAAAGGAACAAGCGCACATAATGTCTGTTACCGCGCATAATAGGGTTTCAAACGCACGACGTGGACAATTTCAGACCGCATACGTCGACGCTGGAAGTCTTTCACATCATCTAGGACGGTTTCATAAATCAGTGGCCTATAGCCAAACACGGCGAACTGGTGCCCATAGCCAAACATGTTCGCCATGTGTGTATTCCTGATGGCGGTGTCGCAGGTTGTAGTGTCGGGCATTCGTCGCTTGCTTGGTTGCCGTTCGCAGTCGAGTAAGCTGCCTGGCCTCTTCAGCGCGTTGTTCAAATATCACTACGTCTGGGTTCGGATCGCCTTTGTTTACGTGCGGCGACGTTGCGTCCAGAGTCGTTGTCGCTTCCCGTCCGTAAACAAGAGTGAATGGTGTCAGCCCGGTTGTCTCTAGGAGGCCGTATATATGCGAAAGTGACATATGGGAGCACTTCATCCCATGTTTTATGTTCAACATCGACGTACATTGACGTCATGTCCACCAGGGATTTGTTGAGCCGTTCTGAGAGACCGTTAGTTTGCGGGTGGTGTGGTAGTTTGGCGATGGGTGGTGTGGCTGTACCGCGAAATGGCTTGCATCAGTTCGCAACAGAAGGCTGTCCCTCTGTCAGTGATAACGACCTGAGGTGCACCGTAACGCAGGACAACTTGGTGAACGAAGAATCTGGCGGCTTCTTCAGCAGTGGCTCGAGCAAGGGCGCGGGTTTCTGCGTAGCGAGTCAGGTAATCTGTCGCCACAATGATCCACTTATTTCCTGCGGTAGACGTAGGGAAGGGTCCCAGAAAGTCCATTCCAATTTGTTTGAAGGGCCCTGTTGAGGGTTGAAGTGGCTGGAGTAGTCCAGTGGGTTTTGTTGGCGGTCTATTGCGGCGTTTACACTCTCGGCACGTCCGCACGTAATGCTTGACGTCTTCAAGAATGCGCGGCCAGTAGTAACGCTTACTGATCCGCGAAAGTGTTCGTGTACACCCATAATTCCCGGAAGTTGGTTCGTCATGTGACGCCTGCAAGATTTCCTGACGCAATGACAACGGCATAACGAGAAGGCAGGTGCTCTTCCTAGAGTCAAAGTTCTTTTTCACAAGGACACCATCTTTTAAGCAGAATATAGGAAGAGTGCGCCTAAAAGTTCTGGGTATCTCCGTACGTTTTCCTTCAAGATGTTCAATAAGACAGTTCCGTTCAGGGTCAGCCCGTTGTTTGGCGGCTATGTCGGAAGCGGTGATCATGCCCAGAAAACTGGCGTCGTCGTCTGCAAACGGTGGTGGTTGCTCAACCGGGGCTCGAGACAGACAATCTGCGTTGAAGTAAATTCTTCCGTTCTTCTGCACTAGCAGTATGTCGAACTCCTGGAGCCGCAAGCTCCCCCTTGCGAGACGTCCAGATGGATCCTCTAGGTTCGCAAGCCAGCATAAAGCATGGTGGTCGGTAATGACGGTAAAAGGCCTGCCGTACAAATATGGGCGGAATTTGGAAGTTGCCCACACAATTGCCAAGCATTCCTTTTCGGTCGTAGAATAATTGTACTTTGCCTTAGACAAAGATCGACTTGCGTAGGCGATGACGTGTTCTCCTCCGTCCCACCTTTGAACAAGAATAGCACCGAGGCCGACACTGCTGGCGTCGGTGTGGATTTCTGTTGCCGCGTTCTCGTCAAATTGGGCCTAAATAGGGGGCAATTGAAGACGTCTTTTGAGCGCCCAAAACGCTTCTTCTTGGGGTGCTTCCCACACAAACGAGCTGTCTTCTTTCGTTAGAGGTGTCAGCGGCTAGGAGACCTGCGAGAAGTCCTTGACAAAGCGCCTATAGTACGTGCAAAGTCCGAAGAAGCTTCAGAGGCTCTTCTTTTCGCGGGGCTGCGGGAGTCTCGAACTGCTGCTGTCTTCTCTGGGTCTGGTAGAACGCCGGCAGAACTGACGACGTGACCAAGGAACTTCAGCTGCTCGTAGGCAAAACGGCATTTGTTGGGCTTTAACGTAAGTCCTGAAACCTTAAGTGCATCAAGTATCACTTTTAACCTGCTGATGTGTTCCTCGAAAGATGGAGCGAAGACTATGACGTCGTCCAAATACACCAAACAAGTTTGCCATTTCAGGCCAGCCAATACGGTGTCCATTACCCTTTGGAAAGTCGCAGGGGCAGTGCAAAGTTCAAAATGACATGACTTTAAACTGGTATAATCTATGTGGTGAAATAAACGCCGTCTTTTCGTGATTCATTTTGTCAACTTCCACCTTCCGGTAGCCAGTCCTTAGATCCATAGATGAAAAGTGTCTGGCATTGCAGAGAAAACCGAGGGCATCATATATTCGAGGGAGCGCATAAACGTTCTTTCTCATTACGTTATTGAGTCGGCAATATTCGACGCGGAATCTTGGAGTGCCGTCCTGTTTTTTCACGATCACTACAGGGGAAGCCCACGGGCTTTGGGAGGGCTCAATGATGTTGCCATGAAGCATTTCTTGTACCTGTTTCCGGATTGCCTCGCTTTCTTTCATGGACACACGGTACGGCGATTGGTGCCTTGGGTGCACATTTTCATCAGTTGTGATGCGATGTTTCACAAGCGTTGTCTGGCGGATCTTGGGTGACGTGGCAAAACAATCCTGGTAGGTATAAAGCAGTTTCCGCAGCCTTTCGCGTCTTTCCAGGAGCAACGCCGGATTCACGTTAAAGAACACGTCATGTGTACGAGGATGGAGTGCGTCGTCGATCTTGAGTACATCGCTTATGTCCGGGATGGTCTCGAATAGTGCCACAGTGGTGCCCTTTGCAAGGTGACGATATTTCGAGCAGAAATTTGTGATTATTACACTGACGGTTCCTTCAACGATGTGAACGATTCCTCTGGCGATAGCCAAACGTTTTCAAAGAGCAAACTCTGGTTGACCTCAACCAAACCTTCCGCGCAGATGCAGCTGTCAGCGCCCACGAGGATGACAGCCTTAGAGCGAGTTGGCAATGGGGCGTGCTCATCGAGAAGCATCAGGACCGCTGATAATGCAGGACTTGGATTTCGCGTGATGCCCGTATCTGGTGACAGGGTGATTGCGCTCGAAGATCTATGATTGCTTTGTTTGCCGAAAGGAAGTTCGCACCGAGAATGACGTTCCGAGAGCACTGGTCCAGAACGACAAAAACAGTAGGGTACGTATGCCCTTCCACATCCACATGAGCTGTTCATCTTCCCTTTGATGTTATGACGTGACTGCCTGCTGTTCGTACCTGCGGGCCTTCCCACGAAGTCAGCACCTTCAACTGATCGGTGAACACCGCACTCATGACGGAGAAGTCAGCACCGGTATCAACCAACGCAATAACGTCCCGGTTGTCGAATTTCACTGCCAGATCGGTCGATTTTATCTTGGCGTTGCAGGTATGTCGTGGTGTATTGTTGCGGCTTGGACGGAACTTAGTGCTGATATGTCGCTCGTGTCTCTCACACGCTGCAAGTAGTGTTGCTCCACTGGGACTTTCGGGCGGGGGAGGGTCTTCAGGGGTGCCCCGGGCAGCAACCACACCTCTATTGGTTCCCGTCTTCAGTTTCCCAAATGAGGGCTAGGGGACCTTCCCCGTGATGTTCCTGTGTTGGCAGGTTGTGGCGATGGGTAACGGCGAGGACGAAGGCGATGGTGACCTGCAGCGGCCCGCCGGCAAACTTTGTCGCTGCAAATAAACTTCAATCTCAGCTGGACTTTCACCAGGTTGCGGACGTGAAGCGCAAACGTGAAATCCACGTAGTCCGAGGTTCTTATGGAAACAGTTTCGGTACAAGTGGCCAGGTTCACCGCAGGGTAAACACAGCGGGCGATGGTCGTCAGTCCTCCACACGTCGGAATTTCTAGGGACGGCTCTTTCCGCAGCAGGTCGGTAGACATTTGGTTGTGGGCGTGGCGGGGGAGAGTACGTCGGTTGGGGGAGCGCACCGGGTTGCGCACGGCCACGGCGTACGACATGATTCGCGGTCCTCGTGCAGCCCACTCAGGCTCCTGGCTTGGTGAGACTAATGGTCCGGTCCCCAGTGCCTGCTAAACTTCTTGTCTGACGACATCGCTCAACGTCACGACTTGAGGACAAGAACTCGGGAAAATCTTCTGTAGTTTCTTTTCCACGACAGCTTTTATGGTGTCCCGAAGGTTGCTGACGGTTACAGCATCAAGCTCGGCCGGCGACGTACCGCCTAACAGAGCAGAGCGTCCATACTGTCTCCGCCGCACATCGAGAATCTTTTCTATGGCGGCTGCTTCCGTTACAAATTGGGAGACAGTTTGCGGTGGATTGCGCATTATTCTAGCAAAACGTTCTTCCTTCACTCCTCTGATAAGAAATCCGAGTTTTTTTCCTCTGGCATTTCCGGATTCGCTCAACCAAATAGATGCTTCATTTCTTTGACGAAGACGGCGGCGCTTTCGTTAGGGAGCTGGAAGCGTGAATGCAGCTGCCTCTCAGCCCATTCATTGCGAGCGACGCTTGAAACGTTCGAAGAAGGCTGCCTTTGAAAACCTCCCACGTCCTAAGCACGGATTCGTGGTTGATAAACCAGGTACGTGCAAACTCTTCCAGTGTAAAGTAGACCCTGTGCAACTTTGCTTCGTCATTCTACTTGTTGATGGCCGCCACGCGCTCGAACTGTTCCAGCCAGTCCTCGGGGTCGTCGCATGGCGTTCCGCGGAATTTAGGGGGTTCATGGGGTTGCTGCAATACGACGGCTGTTGGCAACTGGGCTTCACTCATCTTGACAGGCCTAGCTTCTTTCGTGGCGGGTGGTTTTTCTGGAAGAAGGCAGTGCTCCGGGGGAAGTCCTAGCTGTCGGCGGCTTCCTCTCTGGTCGTCTTCCTTTGCTTGGTGAGGACTGGTGTCACGGCTGCACGAAGGGCTAATGAACATACCCAGCACCTCCACCAGATGTCACGTGCGTCGTCGTCACTGGAATCCACAAAAGATGAGGGTGCGGCAGACAAGGTTTATTAGTAAGGAGGCGTACGTGTGCCTCTCGCTTAGGACACAAAAGGAACACTAACAGGATCGGAGCGGCGTGCCCCTACACATCTGCCGTTCCATCAAAGAACAACCCACATCTTACGCGCTGCCAGTAATTTAAGCGCTGCGAAGACAACACAGAACATGCGCACACCTATCATCAGATACTGCACTGTCTGATACGATGGGCCCATCAGAAATTATTCACAGTCCGCTCTAGCCTATCTGAATGACGCGACGGCTGTTGCTCTATAGTGGCAGCGGGGCAAAACGGCATGACACGTGGCAATATGTAGCCAAGAGGAATACCCACTACCACAGCGACATCGACACTTGGCGCGAGGCGCGAGCTAGGACTGCCTGATTGCTGCTGCGATGACGCCCGTATATCCGGCAAGCTCTTGCTGCTTCTGTCCTGACGCTGCTACCGCTCATTGCCTTGCATTTACATTATATACCCATCAATTCCTTGCTCACATCAAGTGCCACGCGGTTGCAGCTTCCTTAGAAAACAATGCCAGTGTATTTATAGGAACTCAAGTGTATTTATAGGTACTGATTGCAGATTTACAAGAAAAAGATCATTCATTGTACGGTGTCCTCTTGATGCAGCGGAATGAGCTGCCTCGTGCCCAAAAGGAACACATCTTTTATATAAAGTCCTTCATTCAGTGCGCTGAAACTTTGCGTAAATCTCTCTGCTTGGACTACCACGGGAACAATGGATGAGTAGATCAGCTCGAAAATTTTTCAAAATGTGCAGATTGTCTGAAAGTATAACCCAACTTTGTTTGTACTCAGGTCTAGGTGCACGTTGCAGAAAGATATTTATTTACGGCGAACATTCGTTCATTCTTAAGTACAAGTTCGTGTAAGTAAATGAAAATACACAATATCGGTAAGACCCGTAGCCACTGGCTAGTAGAGGTTCACCTAAATATACTATAAAAGGAACGGGTTTTTAATACTAAGCAGCTGCGAAAAGTACACTTCAATCGCAACAAGAAAAAAATGTGAGAAAACATAAAAACAAATCTTTTTTGGTTAAAACAATAGAAATACCATGCAACACGGTGGTTATATGTATTCAACGTACTAATTTTACACTTTGCATCAAGTATAAGTAAATATTGTTATGCAAAAATGTCCAAAGCGCTATACAATCAATAAGTCTTGAAACAGAAATTGCAGCAAAAGTATGTGCTAGTGTAAATGATACTATTTGAAAAAAAGTAGATTTACGCAAAGGACAAATGTTTGCTTTTTCAATTGGTACAGTTTATATTCCAGATTTCAACTCTAGCACGTTGTAACAATCATTTCACAGAAACAATATTATTATACACAAGATTGAAATTGTGCACTGTGGCATGCCTGGTAAGGCGGGAGGAAGATGAAATTGTTTATATACAAAACTGCACGTAGTAATGATTGACGTTATGCACGGTGAGTGCACTGTTCAACTCTAATGAACGATCTAATTGTATTTTTTGCATTTTATAAAACAATAGCGCACGGCGTTCATGATATCCAGGATTGCTTATATTTTGAAATTCTCGGTATTGTAGAGTGTGTATCTGTTTTCGATATGTTTTGAAAGTCCACCGCCACGAATCTATGCAGTATGATACGTGACAAAAACAAAAAAACAAATCAATCGTACAGTATAACTTTGAAACTACTTTCTAAAGCTCAATAGCATACTGCGACCTCATCCCAGTTTAGTGCATACACGTAACTTGGTTTTGCCAGTTTAAACGGCTGTCGACCATTAGTCCCAAATATTCCAAATTTTTTCGGCTGCTCAAGTACGCATTCATTTATTTTAATCCACATGGGTTCATTGCTTATGTCTCTATAACAAAAGTGAATGAAGAGTATATTTAGTATTCTTATCATTAGGTGACCATTTGTTCGCCGAAAGCCGTAAAAAAATATTTTCCGATGTCAGCATTATTTTGTGCTCTAGATCCTTGATATCTTCGGTAGTAACTATAACAGCAGTATTCTCAGTTTAAATTAGCATCTACGAAGATCTTCGTATGTTTGGTAGGTCATTTGCGTTCAATGGAAACAAGAAATGTTCAAGAACAGACCCTTGCGGTACCGCTGTGTTTATATTTAGCAAAGAGGAGGTAAGGTTACGCGTAATAATCATTTCAGGACATTCGTTTATGTAGTTAGGAAATAAGTCATATACTTTTCCCCGAAAGCCATATTGCTTTAATTTCAATACTTATATATGTGTTTACCTTTCTGAGCTCTACACTATGGGAAACTGATTATCGTATCGTGATTGTTCTATGTAAATGCACAGTGTTTAATATAAATGTCCCATTTTCGTGCTTTTCGTTGATATCTTTTTATATCCCCGAAAATTTGTATACCTGCACTTTAGATACTAGCCATGATTCACAATTTATCACAGAAACACATCACACTGAAAACCATACATACACAATAAGTTCTAAATTAACGCCTTTTACATAAAATAATGCTCTATAACCACATTATCTGGTCAAGCACTTTCTTTGTCATTTTTTATTTGTTTGGCAAGAAACGCTGCAGCCAGGAGAAAGGAAGCATCTGGTTTTATACGTGCCAGGCGAACATACATGGTCGCTATGCCACCTGCATGGCTACCTTGAAATTATGCTATAATTACATTTAAATTCCTGGCATGTTTTTTAGTCGCCCAGCTTAACAATATAGTTGATGCACAGGCTTTTCGAAATATAAGTTTACGCTCCCAATGAACCCTTAAAATATTCTCGAAAATTAAATTTTAGGCGTGATCGAATTTTTGCACAATGAAAATATTCTACCTCACGGGTTGTTCCCAACTTGAGGTTATCTGGAAGATAAAAAGCAATGAGATAACTGAGCTTTTGTCAATTGCAACTGGCATAACTTCTTACGCGAACGCCAACATCCTAAGCATTTTTATAGTATTTGTTGCAATGTATATCAGTAAATTCGCTCTAAACACTGTTATAAGTTTATTCAGTTTGAAATCGTATCACGGAGCGGAACAGAAACGCATAGAGAGTGTGCACTGAAACTCTATCGCAAACTGGCGCTACGGTGCGCCAGGCCTGGTGCCGTTTCAGAGGCTGTAACAAAGAATACGACCCATCGCTGCCACTGCGATGCATGCTGTGTGGTGTGTTCCGGCCTTCCGTATGCTCTAGCGTTGCATTTATAAATCTTCAGCGTTATAAGTTTACTCTTTGACTGTATTCTGCATGCACGTATGAAAATGCGAGGGCAGCAACATAGTGTACCACCTCTAGTTGCATCAAGCAACTACTCCTTTACTTTTCTGTGGACTGCGAATGCTTGCTCCTCCATGTGATCTATGAATCCGCCCTTGCTTGGTAAGTGGTCGTGACGCCACGTTGCATAAAGACTACGGTTGCTCGCCCGTCGCGTTGATTCGAGCGCTTGTCCACGAAAGTGCCATAGATGCGCTTTCTCCTTCAACAACATGCATTTGCAAAATTCGTTTTCTCGTACTCTTCCTTCGCGGTTCAAAGCGATGCCACCATTTCTTCACAGTGATCTGTAGCACCTCTTAGAGTCAGTGCTTGGATCACCACTGCAGTGACGCTTCCCGATAGGTTGCCCGCATTGCAACACGAAGGAAGACGTGCTGATTCTAAACACTCTGTTTTTCACAGCGCCAGCGTGACAGCATAAATAGTAGTGAACACGTAAGCAGGACCTCTAAGCACATCTCAACAGAGATGTTGACAACACACAGATAAATCAGGCAACACACATCATTTATTGAATCTCAATTGTGCAAAAAAACATGCAGCTTTCCCCGCAAAAATATATAAAACATGATACTGTAATACAGGTGATACAGGTGTAATATAGGTGATCAACAGTGCATGAAAAAGTGTAGAGCACTATTCATTCTCACAGTTTTTTCAAAAAGTTTAGATAGATTTATCTGTCATTCTGGAAGCTTTTTTTTTTCTCGCAAGCACAGCCTATGGTATTTGAAATTCAGCTTTTTCAAAAAATGTCGGCTGCAACAGCCCTATTAACAATGAATGAAATCATAATACATGACATCAATAAATGTCTTCACACGCTAGGCCCCATCTTTCAATCTTCGAAAGCGTTCGGCACGCTGACATTACGATCTTGCGGGCAAGTTATTCGCTTGTGGTATAAAGCTGGAAACCATTGCATCTATCAAATTATCACTTGTGCAACCATGAGCAATACGTATGCTTGCCTGTATTTAAATTCCTATTTCTTCCTATGTAAAAAGGCGTATATAAAGAACCTCATCACTATTCTTTCTACGTAACATTTGTATATATATATATGACCTCATGAATATTGATGAGCCAGCAAAATGCGGTCTATATGCTTACGACATCACTACAATTTCCTGTATATCATTTGTGGAAGAAGTGAAGTAGTTATACTAATAAACAATGTCATATGAAGCTCAAAATACTGCCATGATTGGCGAACACAAAATACTCAGCGTTAGTTTTTTCTTGCACTATGATTGGAAATTGCATATAAAAAGTCTGTGTAGGAAACTCTCATAAATCATTTAAGCTGTGGCACTGTGAAGACGTGCTGTAGCCACAAAACTGAGGATTCTGCTCTTCTAACGAACACACCACCCAAACAGGACTTACTTTCATATAGTGCAGCAGTTAATGTACCCCGCTCGAAAGCTCGGCCTTCGATTTCGATGCCACAAGACACCGTGTCACAGGAGTACTCAACTGACGCACCTAGTGAGGGAACAGGTATTCACATTCACCTGGCTAATCTCAATAAGGAAATAGACGTTTCAAAAAACGCCACGCACATGTTTGCCGATGACGCCAGAGTTCAGAACTGGAGCCGTCGTGGTCAATGACTGAAATGACACACCCACCAAGTCAGAAACCTAGAACGCCATTGTTGACACATGAGCTCCTGTGCTTTGTCACGAACAGCTCTAACAAGTCACGTCGGTGTTAGTAGTTAAACTACCGGTATAAATATGGCCAGCCACTTCACAATGTTCCCGCAAGGCATTCTACAGTGGAACTGCTGTGACATCTCTGGGAAGGTTGGAGAGCTTTTTTTGTCAACAATTTGGATATGGAGAGCTTCGTGTTTGGGCAATGCTGCTTCAAGAAACCAAGAGTCTTCCGCGTATTTCGGAATTTGAAAGCGTACTCCTCCCCATACATCATGGTCCGCAGAAGCTCGACACCCAGCAAACCACCTGGTAAGGTTGTTGCATACGTTCGCACCACTTTTCCTCAGAAATGTATAGACATCTCACGCTGGTGCTCACTATGAAAAGAAGTGGTGGCAGTATTAGCACGTCTACCGCGATCGGAAGTTAACGGTGTGTCGTAATATGCTCGCACTTACAGCGGCAGTGCGCTTCGCGTGAGCCTCGTTTGGATATTTCAGCTCCGCGATCGTTATCCTGGACGACAAATATTATTGGCAGCTAACATGAACACCCCACACACCACTTGGCGATATGCTGCATCAAATACAAGAGATACATGCCTAATTGACAACTTCGTAGACGTCAATTTCACTCTCTTAATTGATTTATCACTACCTACTCGGCGGCGCGAGCAGCAGCATATGCCATCACAATCGCCACATTTATCCTGGAGGCTTGGAAGCATGGTGGTGTCTTGGGCATTAGAACCAGATTCTTGGGGCAGCGATCATCATTCTATTCTCATTGGCCATCATCCAAGCTCTACTGGTCGTGTTCGACATCTCTGCAGAGTTGTGGACAGGGATCTTTACTGATTTGATTGATTGATATGCGAGGTTTTACGTCCCAAAACCACCAGTTCCTTTTGAAAGACGCCGTAGTGGAGGGCTCTAAAAATATCGACCACCTGGGGTTCTTTATCGTGCACCCAAATCTGAGCACACGGGCCTACAACATTTCCGCCTCCATCGGAAATGCAGCCGCCGCAGCCGGGATTCCAGCCCGCAACCTGCGGGTCAGCAGCCGAGTACCTTAACCACTAGACCACCGCGGCGGGGCCAGGGATCTCTACTGTTTCTTATCTAAACCTACAGAACCTGCGCCGATCCATCGGTTCGTCTTCGCGCGGCACTGACCGCGACTACACGCTCGTCTTGGGTCGACAAATCTTGACGAATCCAAGATTTACAGCAGCTTCTTCTGTGGGCTGCGCGCCGAACACAGAAGTTGTGCTGGAGCAAGGTCTAGCTTGAACTATATCGCAGATAGGGCTTCAGCGCTGTACAGCGGTAGCTCATTGTCATGAACGCCGCCGGGAACGAGACTGTGGGCTGAATTGGTGGACTTCTATCGGGTCTTAACTGTCAAATGCATCAATAGGAAGGACACTCCGAGCGATGAAGCGTGGTCGCCATCGCCCTAATTCGTCATCGACTATACTGGCAGCAGGCCAGCATTTTCGCATATGGAGCTGCCCGAGCCTTTTTTTCCGCCTCTGACACACCAGCTCTTTCATTACTGCACAATCATTCCTTCCTACAAATGTTGGAATGACACCTTCATTATAAGAAGTGGATGGCATTCATGCACCTCTACAATGGCAGAGTTTTGGCGGCCATAGATCAAGTCAAGTCGCACAGTGCACCTGGACCAGAAGGCATTTTTTATAAGCTATATAGAAACACGGATGGAAAGGTTCTTGCGCATTTCCTGGACGCTATTAACGAGATAATGCCAGGTAGTCTCTTCCCAATTACATGGCGACAGGTAGAGGTGATCGCGATTACGAAGCCAGGAAAGAGTACGAATAACACCACTGATATGAGGCCTATATACTTAACATCTACTCTGTGGAAACTGATGAGGTGAATGCTTCCACCCCGTCTCACATGGTGGCTCGCACGGCACTCCTGGTACCATCCTGCGCAAATTGAATTCTGCCCCCACTTAGACACTCAAGATGAGCTGGGACACCTGTCTTCTGGAAACGATATGAAAACAAAAAAATTGCCTGCAGCTTCGCTCGGGGGAACACTGAGGAGGATGCGGAGCATATAATTGGTTAAAGGGGTGTTAAAGTGCGACTTACTTGGGTCGATGGCTAAATTGGTTAACGTGGTTGTGAAATGGGATGTTAAATTGCGACTTACTTGGGTCGATGGCTAAATTGGTTAACGTGGTTGTAGGAGGGGGTGTTAAATGAGTGAACACGTACACACGTATGCGAAAAGACGGCGCTGGTCGAAGGGACATCGATCATTGTGTTTGTGGATTCGTTGGAATTCATTTCACCGCGACCTTGGACGTCGACGCGCCGTACAAACCAACCGACGAGCGGCAACTGAGCGAGCGAGCGCCGACCTTGAGTATATATACAGCGCGACGGCGCATGCACTGTCAGCTGTTGAATGTTCTCGAAGGAGAAGCGCGCGCGCGGCACAGATGGCGACGGCGCGACGGTGCATGCGCTGTCAGCTGTCGAATGTTCTCGAAGGAGAAGCGCGCGCGGCACAGATGGTGGGCGACGGCGCGACGGCGCATGCACGCGCGTCAGCTGTCGAATGTTCGAGAAGCGGTGCGGACGGCGTGGACGGCGCGGACGGCGCACTACAAGGTGCGAGTATAAGATGCTTCCGCATGTAAAAAGAATTGTTACTCTCACAGTTATTGAAAACATCAGCTTCAGAGAAGCCTGGAAGCGCCTTTCGTTGATGCAAAGCAGAATCTAATTCGTTGTGCTGCAACAGGGTGTGGCAACACAGCTGTATTCAGCGCCTGTCCAGGGCATACCTAGTGACTCCAGGGCTGGGTATACAGCGCCTAAATTAGGCGCAGTTTCCACTGCACCACTACCTCAAAGTCAGGCTTTCCGAACCTCTGGGTCAGCGAGCCTCAAAGGCTTCTGCCTACGTGGCGAGGCTGAACGAGAAGAAATTCGTACAATCAAGACCGATGTCTCTCGTGTCAGGCGATGCGATGGACAAGACTCAGGGTAGTCCTTAACCACCAACGTTAGAAAGATGGCGGGACTCCTTGGATCGGAAAAAAGACAGGCCCATGATCACTGGGCCTGATAATTAATCTTGGGCTTTTACAACACTCGTAACATACAACGTGGCTTTTACACACTGAAACTACGGGAGAATCCTACATAACTTCAACGACATAAAGGGCATACTAGCCACTTTTTCAGTAGTAGCCTTGTGTGTACAAAAACAAATTTAGGTCGTAAACATAGAAACATCTTGAAAAACTATAGTGTACTCCCGTGCGACTGAGAGCAGGCAAGTAGGCTCTCAGGTGGTGTTGCTAATATAGTCAAAGGCGGAATACAAGCATGAAAAGAAGCTTAAAACCAGAATAGAAGCCTTGGTGGCCACCATACACACATCTAAAACGATTACAGGGTGCAGCGCGTACTTATAGCCATATCTGTTTCACATTTGAAACTTCCTATAGAACCGCAATAGGGATCGCCATAGGCAGCGATGGCGTATTGGTTAGAGCATTAGCCTCGTGAGCAAGAAGTCCGTGGCTCCCAATGCTTGTGCCACATAGTTCTCAACCGGAATAAAAAAAGTAGTCCACCTAGTGATGAAATTGCATTAAGAGGCCTGGTGTGCGGCCTCACCAGTTACCACCACCGGTAACGCACTCTCTCACCTGAGAAGGATTGGCCACGCTGTTGCTGTATCTAGCCACTGACTCCCACATGCATATGTTAATTAACTCAGGCCCTCAGTCCACCGTGGCTGTGAAGCAACTGACCATAGTGGCGGTCAGATCTGCAACGCAGTAGAGGGTGCCAAGAATCTCTGGATCCCGACAAACTGCCATTAGAACCTGAACTTGGCAACGTTTAACACTAGAACCTTATCTACTGAAACAAATGTAGCTGTACTACTCGAGAAGTTAGTGGGCATTAAATAGGATGTAATAGGGCTCAGTGAGGTTAGGCGGACCGATGAAGCCTATACAGTGCATCGGAACAGGCACGTTCTTTGGTATCGGGGCTTGGCTAACAGAAGAGAACTGGGAGGGAGGTTTCTTATTCACAGAAACATTGCTGGCAACATAGAGGAATACTATACCATTTTTAAAGGGTGGTAGTTTTTGTAATGAAACTCAATAAGCGGTACAAGATGAAGGTGCCACAGGCTTATGCGCCTCCGTCCAGCAATTATGACGCGTCAGTTGAAACCTTCTATGAAGACGTGGAATCAGCATTGAGTAAGATAAAAACACACTATACTATACTGATGGGAGACTTCAATGCAAAATTATGCAAGAAACAGGCTGGAGACCCGGCAGTAGGAGATTATGACATCGATGCTAGAAATGTCAGAGAGAAGCTAGTAATAAAATTCGCAGAACGCAATAATTTACGGATTCTGAATACATTCTACCGAAAGCGAGGGAATTGTAAGTGGACATGGAGGAGCCCTAATGGCGAAAATAAGAATGAAATAGATTTTATACTGAGTGCACACCCACACATCGTGCAGGATGTGGAAGTGCTTGGCAAGGTACGATGCAGCGACAATAGAATGGTACGTTCATGAATTCGCCTAGACTTGCAGAAGGTAACACACAAATTTATACACACGAAGCTGATCAATGAGCTAGCACCGAGAAGGAAAGTACAGGAATTCAGAGTGTCGCTTCAGAACAGGTCAAGGCGATTTCTCTTGCTGATAGCAAAATGAACACAGTGTCGATGTCGATAGTGCCGCGTCCTGATTTCTGCCCAGCTATGCGCATGTGTCGGTGAAGACGACGACTGATCCACGCGAGAAGCGCATCACTGAAAACAGACGAAGAAGCAGTTCGTTTGGCCGAGTCAACCTTAGGTGTCTCTGAGAGAACAGCGTCCTTCTTTCCGTTACAATAAAGGCCCCATACATTCCGAACTGTGACAATATAATGTAAAGTCATAATCAGACGTTGTCGATACCAAAGCCTGCCTGATCGGAGGACAAATAACTGGCATGACGATGCCTGTGGTTGTGGCTACTTCAGGGCGTGCGTAGCTGTCGTGAAGCCTGACTTGTACGAAATGTCGCGGACTGTCGGAGACACAGAGACACGTCGGTGGTCAGCATGCCTGAAGAACCGTCGGCCGAGGACGTCAAAAAGTGCACCTCGCGGCGAACTGTTCGATGTCAGCAGGAAGGTCCGAAACCTTGTTTGGCGAGTGGTCAAGCAAGGAAATCATTGTGCTAGGTGCCATACGTGAGGTTGAATGTGATGTAATTGGGAGAGTGGAGTGAAGGTGGAGGCAGGGCTACAGGCATGTAGGTACCTCTTCCTGTGATGCCAGGAAAAAATGGATGTCACGGACCCCGGAAGTGGGTACAAGGTGAGGCCATTGCAGGCCAGCACCGCAGAACAGAAGTCATCGTAGGGCCGCAGGCGGGAGCTCGATGTGGCAGCGAGATGAGAAAACTCGACCGGCAGCGCGTCCAGTAAAACGGCGTTCATGAGCGGCTCGTCCGTGAATTATTTCACGGCGAGATTGGCATCTAGCTGCATGAAGCTTACGGTGGGGCAGTTCGGGTAGAAAGGCTTCACTTGCGGGCAGAGTTGCAGAGGCATGGCCGGGGGCTGCTCGGTGAAGGGCACGTTCCTCGGAACACCACATGTATCGAGAGGCAGAGAGATGTGATGACTCTCGCCACTTAATTATTCAGTGCCAAAGCAGAGTGACGGCGGCTGCCTGCATTCGTACCGCTATACGCGAGGACTCGTTCTGTTCTCTTGCGCAACGTTACTAGATCCTGTCAGTTCTCAAACTCCCACGGCGGCTGCCGTTGATGCGTGGCCCCGTTTCGTTTCCGCTTACCAGACGGCGCGGCGGCCACGATTAGCCCGTTGCTGTGCAGCAGGAAGCCGGCGGCGCGCGTTGTAAATGGCCGTTCTTTGCCTTGAAATACTCGTTGAATGCGTCTCAAATTTAAACTACCATTAGGGACCTCTTTGAACAATCGGGTGATGCTTTATGTATTACATTACATTCATTACATTTCTAAATACGCGTTATTTCAACTGTTACTATTAATGTTAACATTATTTTGTGTTTTTGAAATAAGTATCCTGTCATTTTTTTTTATGAATGAGCTAAATTTCCATTTATTTAACGCCTTGCTCTGTGTATCTACTTTAAGGTTGTCAACAAGTGCATTTTTGTGTGAATTCTGCTATTGTATGGGAAGGTGGGACTGGTCAAGCTGCCTTTAAGCAGCTTTTATTCCGCCATCCTTGCTACTTATGCATGTTTTGTGTTTATGTAGCAATAAACTTCATATATATATATATATATATATATATATATATATATATATATATATATATATATATATATGAGCGGAATGAAAAGCAAAGCTATAGCGGCGAAGCTGCCCGCAAACGTGCGGCCAATGTTTGCGGATATTCGTTACTGCAAACAAAAACTGAGCAAAAAAGAGGAACTTTTATTCTAAGTGCCGCGAAATGCATTTATTGCCGAGGCCCAAGGCACACGCACACAATGCTTGAGATGTGAAGTAGCAGGCATGTCATTAGCCACTCGGCATCATATCGCCGACCATTTCTCGACTTCACTTTCGCTGCCATGACAGTTGTCTTAAAGGCCAACTGCTGTCTGGCTGGAAGAACGCTAAGAGTGCTGTCAATTGCTTCCTCCGTAACGGCACTCAGCTGCTTCTTCATCAAAACAAGTTCTTCTTTCATTTTTTCTCGCCTTGAGGTCGCGCGAATTGCTGTACGTCGAAGCGACTTCAAGCGAATCCTCTGCTTTCTCCTGCAGTCTTCGCGCTGCTTTGTACGCTGCAGAAAAAGCTTGTTCAAGGTCCTACATTGAGCACATATAGCGTTAAAGCTCAGTTCAGTGCAGGTGTTGCGTCTCCACTTTTCACCTTCTTTTTTGGCCACCAGTGATAATACGACCTTCGGGTACTTTTTAGCAGGGCATCCCTGGCACAGCTTAAGCTTTTCAATGTACCGGATCAAACATTTCAAGTCATCAAACGAGTGCATTTCAATGCTCGGCTCCCCGGCGTAGACGCTGCGAGGCACAATTCGACCATTTGCGCAGACAGTTACTTCGAGGTTCTCCGACAGCGCCACTGACGTTTCCACACGAGGAATGTTACTTCTTATGCTAAGCTTGTACAGTAGTGCCGTTTTTCAGCAACGCCAAGAAACCAACCTTCAATCTTTTGTCCCCCTTCGGCCAAGCGAGTTAGCATGTCAAACAAAGGTTCACTACTATCCGTCGTCCCGATGTTTTCTGCTTCGTTGTCGCTATCACCAACTGCTGAAATCAACTGCTCACCTTGTCCTTTTCGACGCTTGCTTTTTGCCGGGGAGAGTCTGCGAGCAGTCTGCTTGCGTTTCCGTGTCGGTTTCGAAAGATAACTCGGGCGATTCGGAAACAGCCGAGGCACGGCGTCGTCTTTCAGTGCCCATTTGTCGCGCGGCGTCGTTACCAGCTAACCACACATGTTGTGCTCGCAGACTTTCGAAATGTCTTCATAGCTGAAGTTAAGGTCACAAGCAGAACACGTGCTTGAAAGCTTTTTGTCCTGCCTGGGTACTGCTCGCTGCCATAGTGCAAGGCGTTCGGCGTCTTGGGGCGGCCTGAAAAAATGTCTCTTCTCACCCGAAGGTAGAACGGAATCGTACCCGCTTTTACACCCGGGCACGAAACAGCGTGGCATGGTTCATACACTTGCCAGCACAGTCCACAAACATCTGCGGGTACTCGCGCAAACGTTACCAAGCACACTGCAGCGGGCTGTTTACAACGGTCGTCCGGCCGTCCGTGTCTGTCGTGACCTGCCGCAACTGGTCGGGCAAACTCCGTCGCGCGCGCCCCCACGCGTAGCGCAACGGAACGGCGTCAGGCGGAGCTCCGCAGTTTGAGAACTGGCAGGATCTAGTAACGTTGCTCTTGCGCGCCTTGCGGTACAAGCGTAGAAAAATAGAAAAATTAAGAGTGGACACTGCATGAAATCTGGCTTCAGGAAGTACGTCAAGACTATGTAACACACTAGTGCGTGCAACAAATGCCAGAGAATGCATGTGTGAAAAACAAAAAAAGTCTTCATTATAGCAACAAATTGTTTTCACAAAGTAATTAATATGACGATAATGATAAGAATGAAGGCACTACATACCGTTAGCTGCTCCCAGGGCGAGGCTTACAGGGTGCGACTCTCCTACTTCCATGCGAACCCTAGCCTTGTCAACCTCTCGTTGTTTTGAAAAACAAAGGGCAAACGAGAGCCAAAGTGTCACCGAAACGGGCTCTCACCTCGCGAACATCGAGACAATGATGATGGTTCTTCAATCTGTCAGTTGTCGTATCGGTCTCAGTTTTAGCCGGGGTTGTAGCCCCAAGTTTCATAGCACCAAATGCAAAAAGCCGAGACCGACGGCATGCCAGCCTTCTTCGTCCACCTTTTATTGCACACTGATTCTAGCGATGATAGTAGACGCGCAGTGCGGGACCATATTCATCTTTCATTTTTAACAATACGTATGGAAGCAATTTTTGCAGTTACCAAGTGCACGAACAGTGGTCCACAGTTCGTCAAGTGGGTGGAACGAAACAACTCGACACTTCGTAATATCACCAACATTTGTATTGTCCTAACGAGTAGCAGTTTTGGACCGGATATTTACACAATTACGGGCGATGCAAGCAGAGAACGTTTCTTGGAGGAAACACGATGACAGAGAAAATGAAGACAAAAAGGCGCTGTGTAGAACAAAAGGTGTTGCACGGTCGTAAACGAGGAAAAAGTGGCTGAAACTTGTCGTACTTTGTATGACAGTGTTATACGTATGCAAACATGACGAAGGACAGTAAAATGTCCCACTTCTTGTGATCTGGGTGACGGGCATGGACATCATGTCAGACAGTGTTGGTTGAAAATGCTCTGTGAGACCCTTTCTTCACTAATGATACGCTGATGTGGCCTTGTAGTTGGTGTTGGTGGCCTGCAGTTTCAGATAGGACATGGGAATTTTTTTAGCTATCATCAAACACCCAGGATCAAGGCGCAATATATTTGCACGCAGGACAAAGTCGGCCACTTTTTAGGTAGTACTACAGAAGAGAACTGCCATTTTCCCGTAGCGAGAAATGTGGTCAATGGCCACAAGAATCAAACAGTAATCGATGGGTTTAGGCGGGAAAAGACTGTATAAGTCTATGGCCACAAAGTGAGATGAAGTGAATCGACATCGCAGAGGTTGCAACGGCCCCGCGGGAAGAGACATAATGCGTTTTCACTGTTTGTTTGATGGGCGAGAACCAGACGCAATTGGCCCCACCAGTGGAGAAGCTAAGCCAGAAGCAGCGAGTCTTCATGTGGCTGTGAGTCTTGTGAAAACCTTAGCGGCCAACTGTGACGTCACTTTGAAACGTTTGTGTAACCTGGAGACCAAACTAGTGATGGACGATCTGAAGCAGTTTGTTACCGCAATAATAGTAAATTTGTCTACATATTGTTTCATCTTAAAGTGTCAAACGAGAAACTTGTTGTCTTAACCGCTATTTGCAGCATTAAATACTCCAGTAAAGCACTCAATGATATTCTGGCATCAGGTGAAGCCATGTTAGATAATACTCGTTGATTGTGTGGCATCTGCATGCTGAAACGAGGTGAAATCTTTGAATTAAAGAAAGTCTGGCGCGAAATTCAACTCTTTCGGACCAATAGCCGTCGGCTGGGTCCCCTAGTTGCTCGATGACAAACAAATGAAAGGTGAAATTAGGCACTTGACAATAGTGCGGAACGGGACAAAGCGTTCACAACTTAATGTTGCCGACCCGACCTGTATGTGATGCTGTACTCATACACCTTAAAATAAAGCTTCAAATGGTCAAGGCGCCGGTGAATTCCGGTGAAACAAGGTCATGAAAAGATTTTGTGGCTACCTTATGTCACACTAGACAGTAATAAATTTGGCATGCCCCGCCGCGTTGGTTTAGTGGCTAAGGTACTGGGCTGCTGACCCGCAGGTCGCAGGTTGGAATCCTGGCTGCGGCGGCTGCATTTTCGATGGAGGCCGAAATGTTGTAGACCCGTGTGCTCAGATTTGGCTGCACGTTATAGACCCCAGTTGGTCGAAATTTCCGCAGCCTTCCACTACGGCGTCTCTCATAATTATATGGTGGTTTTGGGACGGCAAATCTGACATATCAATTAATCAATCATAAATTTTGTATGCTGTCATTGATCTACCTTAAAATTTCTATTTGAAATCAATGTGTTTGCATGCAATAGCTTTCCTTCAAACATTAATAACACTATGCCTTCGATACGTGGTTGCAGCTGTCGCGATGAAAGAAGTTCGTCACTGCTGCTTGTTCCCATCGCTAGAAAATCAAGTGCATGCCGTTAGGGCTTAAAAAGACGTCTTGTACGGCGACGGCAGTATCTAGGCTTTAATGCAGTCGCCTGAGAGTGAAATGGTACTGCTCACGTGGCTAACAATGGCGGTGATAATAAAAAATACACTGGCTTTTATACACAGATGAAGACGTTGAAGTGCATAGTCAGCACAGGTATTTCCAATGTTTTTTGTGCAGTACCACGTAAAAAATTCGTAAGAAAGAATTTGAAAAGAAAAAGGCGCAATTGCAACAAAGCTCTAATTTGCATTGATTCCACATATAAAGCCAAGAAAACTGTGCGTTACTAATAACAGTACCACAAAGTAAAGCTATATAAAACCACCTACTGCGCTAATTGTTGAGATAATCTATTTCACGAGAAAACAGCACAATCTACGGTGTACTGATATATATCCTTGCCAATTTGTCGATAATATACGCCTCAAGTACTTTCCGCCCTTGTTTGCTGGTATGCCTTTTTAGTGCTCGCGTCTTCTCCTGCTAAGGTGCGCAGTGGCCTGGCATGCACTGGTTGATGCAATGAAGAGGAAAGTTGCGTCCCGTGATACTCTTCAACGTGCCCTTATGGTCTGCTAGACGTTCGTAGAGGCACCACCCCATTTGACCAATGCACACAAGTCCGCACGTCAGAGGGATCTCGTACACTACATTCATTCGGCAGTCTACGAAGGAGCTGGCACCCTTGGTGTATGTCATAGTTCTGTGTTCACGACAATTAATTTGGCGGCATGCGGTTCCGAGATTATATCGAGTGCTGAAGAAAAGATAAACGCCTATGCAACCCGGATTCTTTTTGATGCAATGCAAGACACCGTGAAGATAAGGAATAAACGCAGTGGTCGGGTGTGACGCCTGTCTTTTGTGATTATCTGACCTTCGTTTCGTTTCTTGTACAAAAGTATTTTCAGCAGCTCAATGAGCATGTGAAAGGAAAACCCGGCTACAGTCAATATCTTCGTTTGATTGACAAACGGAAAGATAGTTTACCAGATTTCTTGGTCTTTTTTTCTTTGAAACAAACTACCTCAGCGACAAGCGCGGTTGAAGTCGACGGTTAAATATATTTGCATCATAATATGGTACTGCTCAGGCAAAAATGTAAATTCAATTCACTTGACGGTTTTATCTCGTTTTATAATAATCTGTGCAGTGTTATCGGTAACACGTAGTTGCCTTGGCTTTATATTCGCAAACGACACATAATATATATTGTTTGCACGCTTGCTGGAAGGTATGGTTCGGTTTGTAGCCACAGACAACGGGAAATTAGCCTTTGAATCAGTGGTGAGCTTTTAGTGGGTTTATTGATATTTTTCACACGGTAACAGAGGTTATCCCTAAATATACCTAAATGGCGTGCTTATACATACAATGAAGAAAATTTCAGCTATATAGGCAGTGATATTACAATAAAAAAACTGGGATGTATGTGTTCTTTTACCCTTGAAGTGTATTCGAAAAAGTGAGAATGCCACCAAGATCTACGCGTTTTGCGAAAGTTCTAACAGGAAAAGAAGAGATACAAGCAGCTCCGTGGGACACTTCAAAACCTGCGCAAAGAAAAGTTTGTGGGGTGCCTTATTTCTAGTCGTGGTACGCAATCTTCACCTCTGTCTGTTGTGTTCAGCCCGGTGGCTTTGTCTGAAGTGACCGAATGCATCAACTGTATTAACTTTTTTTTGGTCCTTTTGGTTATAGTAGACACGAACGAATACCTTAGTTATGCATGATTTTTTAATTATATAATATTGCGGTTCATAATTCTGGCAAGCAGAATCGACGTGACGTCACTGAGAGCATTGATTCCTGTTACTGCGTTCACAACTGTTCAGTCAGCATCGTGAACTTTATTCAGGCCTAAAATATCAGCTTTTCTCATATATCTCGTGCATTTTTTTGTCTTTTCTTTTGTTTCCTGGCTGTTTAAAGCATCAATATGGTGTTTTTTTGGCCCTTAATTTAAGGAACAACATTTTGGTTACAGCTCTTAGTGTAATGGCCACTGCCACCATAGTGATAAAAAAGAATAAAAAAGACCTAAGGGCTTCTTTCGTATTAAATTGCTGTTTTATCACACAATGATGGCCTACTAACTTGAACTAAACTGCTCTGCGCACATTGTATGTTCGAGGCTAAGTAAAAAATTGCTTCATTTTTGGTCAAGTAGACAGTCATTGTGAACTTTGGCCAATATACTGCTCTAACTTCGTAAGAAAATTCATCATTGCATGCCTAAATTACTTCTTCAAGATTCAGAAAATCAAAAATACCATACATATACAACTTCAGCTATCTTGAGCAAAATGTAACGCCACGTAAAGAAAGGTAAGCAGAAGAAAGTGAAGTTACACTGAATGTTTCACCGATAAAATGCATCAAAAATATCTCAAATAGATTTTTTTTCCTTTTCTGAAGTTTCCTCATACACTGTAGCACAAAACTGTTGAGCTGACGGCAACACGAAGCGGCGCACAAAGTTTAAAGCTTATGCTTATGCTTAAGCTTAAAGCTTAAAAGCTTATGCTTAAGCATAAAGCTTATGCATAAAGCATAAAGAAAAAAAGTGGAATACATTTATGCCATTATCCCTCGATGAGTTGACACAATGGGAGATAAAGAAGTTAACATTTTATTGAAGTAAAAAGAATAAGTCAGTCATCAGCGCAATACAAAATTTGACAATGATGTGGCTACAGAAAAATAAAGTAGCAACATAATTATTTGTTAAAACGAAATTAATGTAGAATTCCTAGGAAGTATAATATACATAGGAATAACCTAACAAGTACACCTCCTGGTGTTTTTTGCCAGAGTAGAAGCTCTGACAGAACGGAGATTTTCAGAATTAGTAGTAATTCCTATTTTTTTTAAATTTAGTTTCTAAATACTTCCCGCCTATAGGTTGATAAACGTCGACAAATAGGTAAAAATAGATCAACATTTTCCGGCGTTTGACTCTAAAAGCAAAAAGGCGGTAGTACTTTACCAGACCTGTAGAGATAAATATTAGGATGAGGATTGCCCATGAATACTTTCAGTACGCAAAACAATCTCTGAAAGGAACCCTATTTATTACCCAAACAAAATAACTCTCTTCATTGAATTATCTCTAATTTTTATGAAATCCTGGAGTATGGAATATTTGCGAAATTGACATTCAGTAACGAAAAAATTCGGCAGATCCCACATACCTGGGAGTCGGCGTTATGCGAAGTATGAAGAGGGAAGGTGACCCTGCTACCAGTCTGTTGAAGCAATACTTTTTTGCAGACTAGTTGGTTCATACTTGAAAAATTGAATTGCTGCACATACTTGAAGGAAAACAAGGGAGACAGGAAAGAGCGCTATTTTGGTGCTAATCGCTATTTTGAGTTTTTTGAAGAAAAGTCTCTGGAGTACGTTTTCATTTTTCCACGCCTTTGTTGATGCTTGGTGCAATAAATAATAAAAGATAAATTTTAAAAAAGATGAGTGCCCACCTTGGGAATGCGCAGTTTAGATTTTGGTGGGTATCACTTTTGTATCTTGCCATTTTGTCACTTTGTCATTGTAGTGGCAGTCAGATCGGCTATGTTTGCGGCATCTTTGATTTTGTGCGCAAATTGAAAGCGCAGCGTAGCATGCGTATATATTGGCTTCAAGAAACGACAATAAACAGTTGGTTGTCTAAAAAAACTGCGCTCTTTCCTGTCTCTCTTGTTTCACTTCAAGTTTGTGCAGCAATTCAATTTTTTAAGCTACTATTTTATTGAGCGACACTTCATGAAATGACGCTAAGTATACGTACAAATGTTGCACACGCTGACATATGTCGAAGAGTTCCAGATGTTTATATAACCAGTTGTTTGCTCTTGCGTAACGATGTCATCTGGAACATGCTGGTTAGAAACACCAGAAAGGGATGCGAAGCGCTCATGCTTTCGAAGATGCTGGCCCTGGACACTGCTACATAAATCAACATCAGCGCATGGCAACTAACCACACTTGACTTCACCCGATGTGATGTCTGTATCAAAGGAGTACATATGTAATGTTTATAAAATAGGGTAGGCAGCACTGCAATAACTAATCACGTTTCACGAAGAGAAGTGTATATTTGGAAAGCAGTTTCGAGACATGGCGTAGCGGTGTGGTGAACCGCTTGACTGCTACGCAGAATGCTTGCGTTTGATTCCTGCTGGGACCCTGAATTTTAATATTTGCATTTGTCGTTGGGGCCAACGCTGCCTATGTCAAATTATTCTTGACAGTCATATTTATTCTATGCCTTCGTTGGATCGACGCTACTGATGTCGGGTATTGCTTAACTCTCATGCGTTCAAGTTGCCCATATGTGTTCTCGTCGTTCCTGGGTAGAAACTAACTTTCAGTGACCTGTTGCACATAGCCGCCTACAAGTGGCACATACGTGCCGATGAGTATGTGCCACTATCTGGCGGGAGACGTTTGACGACGTAAACGACGGGATCATCACATTATTCATGCCTTGACCAGCGCGTTATATTCTTCAAACTATCTTACCCTTCTATTCTAATTTGCTTCAAGCCAAGTTAAGGGGGTGACCACGAGGTTACCCATACGTAAACGGCTAGATAGATAGATAGATAGATAGATAGATAGATAGGTAGATAGATAAATAGATAGATAGATAGATAGATAGATAGATAGTTAGATAGATAGATAGATAGATAGATACGCTCAAAGTTGCCGAAGTTCGCTAAGAAATTCTTCGCGTTTAAATTGGTATGAAGAATACTGGACGCCACTGGACCATGCAGGGATCATTTTTCTGGAGTGTCAGTTGTTTCGTTTACAAATTTTTCTCGACGACCTAGCACATATGCCAACCACAATGTACTCCAGTTTTTATGAATGCAGCAGGGACAGTATGCGAAATGGAAGGCTAAAAATAGCTGAAGTTATGAATCTACACATGGAAAGCGGTAAGTAACTTTAAAAAATGCCGAATCATGTATTGAGAGTATTTTAGGAGATAAAATATTGCAAAAACTCTGCTTTAAATATAGCAGTGTAATTCAAGAGACGTAATGAGAATTATCAAGACAATATCTCCGAGAAGATGCCTACCTCGGTTTTCTTTCACACATGGATGCATGCGTAGCTAATACGTTCACAATTCCCAATTGAAATAGATAGCCTTGTAGTACGGTAGAAGTTTGGCCTTGAAAATAATATATCATCGTATTTATTTTGCTTTTCGCAATTGACGCCGTTGAAAAAATAGTGCGTATATTAAAAAAAATCTAGCTGCTCTTGAAAAAAACTTTTTGGCTTAAATACCTTCCATCAAGGCTCATTAATAAAAATTTTCATAACTCACAACGAATACAAACTGTGAGATTGTAAGTGAAGTAGTTTATTTTTTTCAAATAGGCTTGAATGGTAAGAATGCGCAACCAACAAGCCAGGGTAGGGACTCCGGCTTGATATAACGCCAAGTTCGCACTAAATTTTGCAACACCTATCGCTTAAGAGCACCTCGTTGTAAGGTAACGAGGAAAATATTCTTGTATGCTAGCCTCAGAATATAAAACGCAATAAAACTGTGCGATCGGGTAAACGTACATAGCCTAATTTCTATTTAGAGACTCCCTGTTTTACTAGTGGGGTGTCGGCTATCATTAAGTGCGCTGTTCATGCGCTGCCCAGTGTTCCAAAGCGAAACCGTTCCTTCCACCGTCATCTGACTATACAAAGGTCATCGTCTTGCAACTTAGGGCAGTTAGGTCACCGAGGGGTGGTAAGAACATCTTGAGTTGGGCTAAGCTTAGTGCAGCGACGGATCTCACGCCGTTGCCTTTTGTGGCTAGTACCATGTAATCGAACTATGTAACCAAACTAGGTAACTCAAGAAAAAAGTGTAATCCCATTATTTAAACGTCTCTACTAAATAAAAGAAACTTTGATTGAATTCTCGTCGTTATCTACCTGGATAGAGAGTGTGTTATGACTCTGTAGATCGCTGCCTTCAAGGTCTAAGCAGTAAAAGGCAAGGCTCACGTTGCAGACACCATCACGCAAAAGGCAAGACTTCTACGCTGCGAACCGCTTTTGCAAGCTTTTGGACACCTACAAAGCCTGGTGGACGCCTACGCGATGCACGCGAGCTGAGAGATTCGTCACAACGGCAAGGGATTTTACTACTTGTCCAAGACAATCGCCATCAGCAAACACGATGCACGCAAATTACGTCTGAAATTTGACGCACAAGCAACGCAAGGTGGGTTCAGATTGCCATTCGCGAGCAAAACGCGCTTTCAAGCACGCGCATTGAGTTAGAATAGCACGCTGTATAAAGAGGTCAGCCCAACATGAACACGAAACCAACGTGCGAGGCAGCAGGCGCAGGTGATGTTATTAACACTGAGGCCAGCGCTCTACCACGGTGAGCTGCTCCTCTTTCTTTAAGGGACACAGAGAATTAAAAGACCAATCGTGAGAAATACTGCAGAGAACGAGACGTGGAATAGAAGAAAGTGAAGTACGCTATGCGCGAGTTTTCCGGTACATATAAGAATGATCTTCACACGGCGAAGAATACGCTGCGCAATAGTGTAAAGCAGTACTAGGACTTATTCGCCAAGTACGAAGGGTTTTTGGTCAAGACAAACCTGCCTCAAGAGTCGACAAGAGCTGGATCAACGCAGACAAATATGCAGAGGAGCGTCGCTTTTTTGTCACGAACAGCTTGAAAGAGCGGAGTGAAGATTTATGTGTCAGAGACGAGACACCACCGAGGCGTTCCTTATTAGTGTCTCTCCACGTGCTCTTCGTCATCATGGCTCACCAGTTCATCAACTATCAGCGTGTTTGCCGTACAAGCTCGTGCTAAAGTAGGCACTGCCAGAAGAAGGGCTCACTTTGGTCGCAAGGAGGCAGTTACAAAGCTAGAAAGGGTCAAGGTTGACGCCGAGCTTGAACTTTGTCATGAAAAAGAAGCAGCTGCTGCTGAGGCATACGCTGGAGTTTTTGATGCGGGCCGTTGTGCAGGATGGCGGGGAAAGTTTGCACGCACTGCTGGTTCTAAATCCCGAACAACGCACTGCGGAATATGTACAGAACCAAGAGGTTGTAGCGGGCGATGACGCCGGTGATCGCGATAATTTTATTTGTGTGCGCATACCAATTCGTATGCCAAGGCGCACGGCGCAGACGCGGCCAACATGCCTCACCTCGTCTCCGGAGGGCCACGGAAGATACGCAGCTACGCCTCTTTTGGTTGTCACTTTTGAAGCCTATTTTTCTTGGAAAATAAACTAGTCTTGTCCCAAACTTCAAGGAGTGTAGGTGCCTTCTTTTCTTGCTTCCGTGAAGTGTGTACGCTACAAAAGTGGTGACCCGGACGTTTGGAAATACAGCAGCTATGTCAGAAGAGGAAGGCACTTTAGGCTCACCCACAACCAATGCCTCGGAGTTGAAGCTTCCTCATTTCCGGCCCAAAAACCCCAGGGTGTGGTTGAGCCAAATCTAGGCCCGCTTTAAGCTTCGACGCATCCTTTCGCAGCAGTCGAAATACCTGCACGTCGTTTCAGCACTGCCACCTGACATCGCTGACACCGTAGACGACGTGCTTGCGTCCGCTCCATCGGAGAAGCCCTACGGCGAACTATAAAGCACCTTCCTGAAATGTCTTGAGGTGTCCGAACAGAGCAGGCTACAACAACTTCTTTCTCAGGAAGAGCTCGGTGACCAACGTCCCTCCCCACTACTTTACCGAATGCGTCAGCTGCTGGGCCAACAAGCGTCAGAGGAACGTCAACATCCATTGCTTCGCGAGTTGTTTTTGCAGAGGCTGCCCCAGTCAACAGGAATGATACTCGCTGGCACGGATGACGTGACTCTCGAACGTCTGGCTCAACTCACCGACCGCATCACCGACTGCATGGAGCCACCAAAAAAGTCTATTCTTGCAACGAGAAGGCCCGAACATGCTGAACGGTTATGTCGCTTAGAGGACAAAGTTGACCGACTGACTGCAGCAGTTGATTGAAAACCTCGCCCTGTCCATTTGATTCTGGGTTGAAAGTACAGCATTTGCACTTTCAATCCAAAATCAAACTTTCAAAAGGTTTCGGCTGAATTTCCTGAAATCACCAGACCTCGGAACACTGAACTGCCAATCAAACACATGGTGACGCATCACATTGTTACCACCGGACCACCCGTCACCGCTACACCTAGGAGACTCGCTGGACAAAGACATGAAGTCGCCCGCCATGAGTACGACCACATACTCTAACTCGCCATTATTCGACCTTCTTCCAGCAACTGGGCTTCCGCGCTGCACATGGTGCCAAAACAAGAGTTTTGGCACTGAACAAGAATTGCAAAACAAGAGTTTTGGCAATAATCACCCCAAGGCTGCCAGTCACCCCAAGGTGACTGGCAGCCTTGGGGTGATTATTGGGCACTCAATGCTGTGACAAACGGCAGAACAATATCCTCTCCCCCACATCCATGATTTCAGCGCTCGCCTCTCGGGAACGACCATCTTCACTAAGCTGGATCTGATGGCCGCTCATCACCAGATTCCAGTAGAACGAAGCGACATCTCAAAGACAGCCTTACCAACGCCTTTCGGCCTCTTTGAATTTGTTCGTATGCCGTACGGACTGAAGAACGTGACACAAACTTTCCAGCGTTTCAAGAATGAGGTCACTCGCCGACTGCCCTTTGTTTTTGTCTACTTGAACCACATTTTGGTCGCCAGCGAAATGCCGGAGGAGCATGAAAAGCACCTGCGGCTCTTCTTCAAGCGTCTTGACGAGCACGGTCTGGTTTTGAAGCCCCAAAAATGCATCTTTGGTGTTGAAGCACTAGATTTTTTAGATCATCGAATCAGCCCGTAAGGCATCTTGCCGCTCGAATCACGGGTGCAAGCAGTCAGGGAATTCCCCAAGCCTACCTCTTTCCGCAAGTTGCGCGAGTTTCTGGGGCTAATCAACTTCCATAGGCGCTTCACCTCATCCTGTGCACACAATCTATAGCCGCTACCTGACTTGCTGCGCCGGGACAGCAAGAAAACGCCCGAATTTCACTGGTCAGTGGAGCACAAAAAAGCTTTCCAGGACGCAAAAGCTCAGCTTGCCTCCGCCACACTTCTGATGCACCCGCTTTCCGACGCACCAACGCGGCTCATGGTTGACGCTTCAATGACGACAGTGGAAGCAGTGTAGCAACAATACGACGGCAAGGACTGGAAACCGATAAATTTCTTTTCTAAACTTCTGAAACAGGCGGAAGTGCGCTACAGCACCTTTGGAAAAGAGATGCTGGCCACTTCTTCCTCCGTAAAGCATTTCCGTTTCTTCCTAGAAGGCCACATTTTCCACATTTTAACGGACCACAAGCCACTGACGTATGTGTTCAAGAACAACAGTTCCTCATATTCGAAAAGAGAACTGCGCGAAATTTCTTTCGTTTCCTAATTTTCCACGGATATCCGCCACATAGCGGGGAGCGAAAACCAAGCAGCCGACGCACTCTCCCGTACTAACAACGTTTCAGCGTCCATCGACTTTGAGATATTAGCCGCCGCCCAGCGGGAAGACCCAGAGCTAACCGAGAAGAGGCAGAATCCACAGTCACTGGTGGTTGAAGAGATCCCGCTACCATACACAACGACTATGGTCACACGTGACATATCGAAGAAATCTCCAAGACCCTTTGTCCCCGTCCAGTTTCGGCATGCAGTGTTTGACAGCCTTCAGGACCTCAGCCACCCAGGAATCCGCGCGACGCAGAGGCTCGTCACTGACCGCTTTGTGTGACCCGGAATTAACACCGACGTTCAACGCTAAGCGAAGGCGTACCGAACATGTCATGCAGTCAAGGTGACTCGTCACACGCGCACAGCACTCCAAGCATTTCGGCCATCGGAGTGTCGTTTCGACCACGTGTAGTTAGACTTGGCGGGACCTCTTCCTTCTTCCCAGGGTTACAGATACCTGCTCACTTGTGTCGATCGATACTCACGGTGGCCCGAGGCGACGCCGATTCTGGACTTCGCACCCAGGACCGTCGCACAGGCGTTTGTGGCCACAAGGGTTTCACGCTATGGCTGCCCACTGCGCATAACGACCGATCGTGGACGACAATCCCAGAACAACCTATTCTCTGCGCTGGCAAGGCTTTTGGGAACACGGCTCCAGTACACCATGGCTTACCATACAGCGAGCAATGAAATGGTGGAGCGGCTACACCGTCAACTGAATGCATCTTTACGGCCAAATTGGATAAAGATCACTGGGTGGAGAAGCTCCCTCTCGTTTTTCTGGGCCTGCGTACGGCGATAAAAGAAGACCTCGGAATCTGTGCAGCAGAAATGTTGTAGGGCACCACAATCCGTCTACCGGGAGAATTCTTCGGTGAGAAACCAAGCGCTACGTCGACGCCTTCAGAACACATGGAAAGGCTACATTCCTGGTTGGAGCACCTGCAACCCAGCGCGCCACGCGTCAGCCGCAATCAAAGAGTGTTTTCTTTTCCAGACATGAGTGAGGCAACCCATGTGTTCGTGCGACATGACACAGTGAAAGCGCCGTTGACTCCGGCGTACTATGGGCCCTTCCGTGTGCTTTCGCGGTTGCACAAAACTGTGACCATTCGTGTTCGCGACAAAGAGGACGTCGTTTTTTTCGATCGCGTAAAACTGGCTCACCTCGCGGACTAACTCGCCATTTGCTCGTTTTTTTTCCCAGGCTCCGCGGTCTATAGGGGACCTATTGTAGCGGGCGATGACGCCGATGATCGCGATAGTTTTATTTGTGTGCGCATACCAACTTTTATGCCGAGATGCACGGCGCAGACGCAGCCAACATGCCTCACATTATCTCCGGAGGGCCGTGGATGATACGCAGCCACGCCCCTTTAGGTTGTCGCTTTCGAAGACTGTTTTTCTTGGAAAATAAACTAGTTTTGCCCCAAACTTCAAGGAGTGTAGGTGCCTTCCTTTCGCACCTTCGTGGGGTGAGTACGCTACAAGGTCATGCACGCGCCAATTCATCGACATCCTGACTTTCATACGACAGATATTGCTCTCCTTGACGGCCTCAAATGGAAACGAAGCAACCGTGCAGTTCATGAACACCAGACTGTTCGAAAGGTTGACCAGTAATGCGTACACGCCCCGGCCTCACGTTACGCAAGTTGCGAGCATGCTGGAATACTAAAGTTGCTGAGCCGAAGGGATCTCCTCTTTACTAGCCTCACTAATTTTGATGAGTGTTCAGATGACTTTTAAGAATGGAAATTATTTTTAGAGCAACAGTGCGTTGCCTGTAGCTTTCTACTCAAGAAGAACTCGACTTACTCATTGTTTGGTTAGTCCCGGAGCCATCAGTTCAAGCCAATAGGCTAAAGTAAGTATACATACACGACTTCAAAACAGGGCTGAAGGCTGCTAGAAAGACATTGAACGGCAGCTTCGGTAGTCCTGAGGTCATGGAGGACACGCTGATGAAACGCTTACAGGTTTTTACCAAGGTTATCGGGAAGAGACATTGTGAAGATTCGAGATCTCGGCGACGATGGCCCCGCCGCGGTGGTCTAGTTGTTAAGGTACTTGGCTGCTCACCCGCAGGTCGCGGGATCGAATCCCGGCTGTGGCAGCTGCGTTTCCGATAAAGGCGGAAATGTTGTAGGCCCATGTGCTCAGATTTGGGTGCACGTTATAGAACCCCAGGTGGTCGAAATTCCCGGAGCCCTCCACTACGGCGTCTCTCATATTCATATGGTAGTTTTGGGACATTAAACCCTAAAAATCAATCAATCAATCAATCGAGAACTCGGCGACTTGCTACTCGAACGGGAGACAGCGGAAGCGCACCCTTATTTGGCAGAGCGGAAATACTTCGACACTGCGTGAGGCGAAAACAGCATGGTCTCAAAGTTCCTCATGGTCTCCAAGAGAAATGAATGATCACAGGCTCGAGATACAAAAAAGAGAACAGCACGACGTTCCACCGTTTTTCTTCTTGAAGTTCGTGAGAGACGACACTGATGTAAAGAACGGCCCCAGCTTCTTTATACGTACGAGCACCGCCTTGCCAAATCACACACGAAAAAAAATGGCAGCATATCCACGGAGTGAATGATGGAGAGTGGGGCGAAGCATTCATTTGTCCATGCTTCCGTCTGTGTGACCGTCCATGCGTCTGTTGATGCGCCCATCCCTGCGTTCGTTCATGCATTCGCCCTTGCATCCGTCAATGCGTCCTTCCATGTCTGTTTGTCCGTTCATCCATATATTCAACACTCCATGTCCGACCATCTCGCATCTTTTTATCATATATTCCCCATATAGAAGCACCGCCATTCAGTGAACATTACAAGGACTAAACGAAAGGTGGCACATGCACACTTTCTTACGGCTTGCGCTTCGGGTTTACTTCCACCTTCAACCACCTTGGGTTCATGGTATATATTAGTTCACTGTATTCAAGGCACTGCGGCCCAATGCTCGTTAAACCTTTATAAAACCAAGGAGGTTACGCCCAGTGAGTTTAACGTAGCAACCTTTACTGTCAGATTGTGCTCAATGTACATGCCAGTGGCTGCTAATGTGAAATGAGAGACAGGAAGATTCAGCTTTTAATTTCTTAGGCTTGCACTTCGTATCTGCTTCCTCCCTTTAATCACCTCGAATTCATTCGCGGTATATACTATTTCATTGTATTCATGGCTTTGCGGCTCAACGCTCGCTAAACCTTTCTAAAACTAAGGAAGTTACACCCAGCGAGTATAATGTAGCAACCCTTTATTGTCCGATAGCGCTCAATGTACATGCCAATGGCAGCCAATGGGGATCGTAGCGTGCGCGTTGACGAAAAGCCGAATGCTCCTGTCTCTCATTCCCGATTAGCAGCCATTGGCTTGTACATTGAGCACTATTTTTTATTTTTAAACAACGCACAGAAGGAATCTCTCACCGGCACAACCTTGGAGGTCAAATGATAAAACCTATTTCGGGTGTGTGCCACTGGTGGTTACGTACTACGAGGGACGCACAAGCCACGCTATAAGGAGCTTCGCCCCTAAAAAGAAAACAGGTCCCGAGAAGCTCCTATGGTTGAGCAAGGGTATCACAAGGAAAATGAAAGCAGGTGTCATTCCACAAAAAAAGTGATACGGTGCCGTCGGGTGTCAACAGAGCTACGGAGTCAAGGAGCTTGGACGAGTGGTGTCCATTCCACAAAAAAAACCCTAATCTTTCTAGGTTGGCCGTTCGTTCGCACAGCAAAGCTTTGACGAAAAGAAGGATTTCTTCAAGAATCATGACATTTTCTTCCCTTGCTGCAAGTTGACAAGCCAAACTTCAAAGCAATGTGGCATCCCTTTGAAGTGTTCGAAATGCGGCACTGCTAAGCACTCCACGGGCTTCATTTTTTGGATACGCGCATCCGGGATTTACCTGGAGCTGCGCAAATAGCTGACGTTCAATAATAGTGAAGAAGCATCACTACCACATTTACTGAATTATGCAAAAAGGGTGATGAGAGCGAATCGTGTGCAAAGATTTGCCTTGCCAAAGTAAATCGCAAGTTTCAGCCACACTAAACGGTTAATCTCTTGCCATTTTGGACGACCAAAGCAATTGTTCACTGATACGATCTCGGATATTGGGCGTATTTCTTGTAAAGGGGTCTCCAACCAACTACACCTTGACAACGTGTGCAGGAACGACCGAAGTCAACGCAAGACAGGCCGAGGCATTCTCGGTGCACGGCATTTAAGAAGAAATCAGTCTTGAGCTTCCGCCATTGCTGGAGTGCATGCAATGACATTCCTGATAATAAAAACGAAATACCGACTCCTCAAGCTGCTGTATGTTACCCACAACTGCGCCCTATAGCAGGCGACATCGCTCTTGTGGATCCCTGAGCACAGATCTGACTTCTTGGTTGGGACGTTATTGCGGCACACCAGGTAGGTGAGACACGCAATGAGACACGGAATTCTCCGTTCACTCAGAAGCATGACCTCGGTTGGGTGATTGTTGAAAAAATTGCAGCGGCCGTGCACGGAGGCCAAGCACTGTAAGTGTTCTGAAAACTAATGTGTCGAGTAGTGGTCGACCATACATTTTACAGCCTTGTGAAGCTCATTTCAATGTAAAGAAGAGGGGAGTTATTCAGCCTCAAGGCAAACGATTGTCTGGGCGAGTGCCCTACCGGTAGCGGAAGTCGGAGACAACTTTTCCAAAACGCTGTTTGTAACAACGAAGAAAAACAATGAACCTGGGCTGTCCATTGAGGTTAGATTATTTTTAGAGATCATGAATAAAGTGTTTGTTAGACATTGCTCAAAGCTTCGCTGCGGTGGTCTAGTGGCTAAGGTACTCGGCTGCTGACCAGCAGGTCACGGGATCAAATCCCGGCTGAGACTGCTGCATTTCCGATAGAGGCGGAAATGTTGTAGGCCCTTGTGCTCAGATTTCGGTGCACGTTAAAGAACCCGGGTGGTCGAAATTTTTGGAGCTCTCCACTACGGCGTCTCTCATAATAATATGGTGGTTGCGGAACGTTAAAACCCACATATCAATCACAGATTGCTCGAACACTTGGGTAGGTTCTCTTCCATTCTAATATCGGAGGTACCACCTCCCGATCAATTGGGAGCAAGCTTGGTCTTGACTTCTGGGTCTGCGTCACACGTTGGGCAAGAACTCTTAAATGAGAGATCATTCGGTGGCTTTCTAGAAGGATTTATTCTCGAAGCACATCGTGGAGGTAGCTTTAACACTTGCTGTCTTGATGAAGTACTGGCAAATGCCTATTTTTGGTATCTACTACCCGAAGAAGCCTGGGAAGATCAGGGTTGTGTTTTTATCCAGCGCGAAGTACAAGGAGTTTTGTTGCACAATGTCCTCTAGGTAGGACCGGACTGCCTCTTTAGAGTGCTAATACGTTTCAGAAAGGAGCAGGTTGTGGTGATGGCGGACGTACAACAAATGTACTACGATTCCTCGGTCCGAGATGATCATCACAATTTAGTCAGGCTCTTGTGGTTCAAGACCAACGAAATATCGGAAGATACCGTAGAGCGTAAAGTGAAATTGAATGTCTTTGGAAATAGCTCATCCCCAGCTCTAGCCATGTACGGGCTTCGACGCACAGCCCGAGAGGGCTGAGGTGTATTCGGAGAGAAGACAGCGAAGTTTATGGGGAATTTCTACGTCGATGGCACACTGAAGTCTGTTCCCACAAAAGAAGAAGCAATCGAGCTACTGCAAAAAGCACAGCGATCGCTAGAAACAGCAAAATAACGGCTACTATAAGTTGTCTCAAATGACAAGAATGTACTTCAAGCTTTTCCTGTTCAAGGTCACGCGGCAGATATAGAAAATAGACTTCCCTTAAGACAAATTGCCTGCGCAACGTAGCCTAGGGCTGCTGTGGAATGTGCACGAAGACACTTTCTTTTTCTTAATTCCACTTGAGGACAAACCATGCACGCGCATGGTGTTCTCGCAACTGTCACAAGATTGTTTGACCTATTGGGATCCGTGGCTCCAGTCACTGCACGAGCTAAATCCTTTCTACGCGAGATCTCTGTCGACAGATTTGACTGGGACACCCCATTATCACTTCACAGAGCACAAACATGGAAAGACTGGAAAAGCTCTATTCAAGTGCAGGAAAGTCTTTAAATCAGAAAACTCTATGCACCGATATTGGTCTCAGAAGCTGAGCGCAAAGAGATCTACATTTTCTGCGATGCATCATTCCAAGCAGTCGCAGCCATGGCATACCTAAACGCCACCGACAAGAAAGGAAGACACCATATCGAATTTACAATGGGGAAGGTAAAGTTTACTTCCCTAGCTGAGCTTACCATTCCGAGATTTAACTTTGTACATTGGTACTCACAGTCGAATTTCCTGAACTGATCCATCGGAAACTTGATCTTCAAGTAGATATGCTGAAGTTCTACATCGGCAGCAAGGTCGTCTTAGGCTACATATGCAAGAACAAACAATTGGCCCCGTATCTGCATGTTTCTGCAAATGTCGTCGAAAGACGATAGTTTTGCGTGTGCAGAGAGTGAACAACACATTTATTTGATGTTCAGTGCAAGAAAATCGGTGAATGGTATATTGAAGGCGCTGCGTTAAAGTGCCTCGAGCATGTAGCGTAGGCAAACGGGTGCATCAAGTCACGTCTTATGAGCGCTATCTGGCAGTTTTTTAGAAAACAAAGCGCGTGGTTCTGAGATGGGCGTGCACGCCCATCTCAGAGCTGATAAGTTGTAGAACGCGAGGCGACTGTTAGGTGCCACCACCATCTCGTCGTAGCAAAGCGTTGGAAACACTAACCGTTCCCTGCAAACATTTCATGGTCTTTGCTGCGTGAAAAGCGCTACGGTCCCTAAAGTTACTTATGTACGCTTTTTCTAGTAAAAGACGCACATGGAGAATGTATGCGTGTTGTTGCGATGCTTCAGACATGCGCAATAGTTGCTTACTGATTGACAATGGCACAAGCATGAACGCTCAATCTTGAGCAACATTGGTGGGCGCTGCTGATTGGGTCGTCCGTTTCAAGTACCCGATGCCGTTAAGAGTGGGCACCCAGACAAATGTACAGACAGACAGGCAGACAGACCAAAGTTTTCGCGTCGAAAGTCCCTAAGAAAGACTATTGTCTTTAAAAAGAGGTTCTACGTGTATGTGGCAAATAGAGTGCATCGCATATGGAAAATAATGACGCCAGAACAGCGAAACTACAATCACACTGATGAGAATTTCGCAGATCACGGCACATGAATGGTCTCATCAACGAAACTCGGAAACACATCGTGATTTATGGGCCCTACTTTCTTCGATAAAGCAAAAAAAAACTGTGTCGCGGCCAACGACTTTCTGCTTGGTGTCTCCGAACGAAGATAAACATGACGCCCTTAGCTGAACACCTTGACGACACCGATTTTGACAAAGCAGGGACTTGTTGCTGGACAATTCAGCAGGTTTACGAGCTTAAAGAAACTCACCCATGCCTTAGCATTTCTTTCAAGGATTGTTCATATTGTTAAGGGCGACGTTGAGCAAAAGAGTGCAGTGAAATATCTTTCATTCGTCAGAGAGACTGTGCTTCGTGCTGTTCAGCAAGATCCCTTTCCTGGAGCGATAAGCGTCGTCGAAGGCCTATTTCCAAGAGAAGCCCTCTTCGGAAGCTAGATTTATTCCTTTAATGAAAAGGCCTCCTGCAAGTTGGTGGCTGCTTGTGCGGAAGTAACCTGCCAGAAGACGAAAAGCATCCTTTCATCATCTCAGGCTGGTACCACTTTACCGCGCTTCTCATACGTCCCTACCATCAACTAGTACAACATCAGGCCAGACGTTTGACGGAGGTAGCAGTGAGATCAGCCGGGTTGTGGATTATTGCCGGCAAGGGACGCATCACATAAATCATAGGTAGATGCGTCTTGTGCAAAAGACTGAGAACTAGTCCAAACACAGAAACAGAAGATGGCTGATCTCCGAAAGGACCAACTGACCACCGACCCCAATTCACTAATGTTGCAGTCAACATTTTCGGCCCATGAATGGTCACTGCCTGCCACACAAGAAGTGGAGTGTAGAAGAAGAAACGTCGGGCCGTGCTACGTCTGAGCATTCGAGCAGTGCACATCAAGGTTGTAGAAGGCTTCAACACATCCAGTTTAATAAACTCATTGGGGCGTTGTCTCGCCACACAAGATTCTATTAAGCAAATTCGCTTCGACCACGGCACCAACTTTGTGGGTGCTCTCAGGGAGGTAAATATCAGCCCACAAGACATGGGATCGTTCACTGCTGCGGAAGTTCCTACCTTAGAGGAGCTGTATGCGGGTCTTCAACCCACCACATATCTCTCACATTGGTGGAGTATAGGAAATGATGATAGGCAGCGCACGTCAGATCCTCGACTTGATGTTGATGCAATCCCACAATCATCGACTGACCAACGATATCCAGAAAATTTTCATGACCGAGGTTTCCGCAATTAAAAACATTAGCCCCTTATTGCTGTGTTGGCTGATTCAGAAACGCCCATAATTTCAACCCCAGTGGAAATCCTGACACAGACGTTGGGATGCAAGGCATTTGGCTTGGAGCACGCTGCAAGTGGAAACCTTTACCAACACAAATGGCGTAAGGTCCAGAATCTTGCGAGCCACTTCTCAAATTGATGGCGCACCGCCTATTTGACCACACTTCAACAACAAAGAAAGTGGTCAATCAACCAACCAAACCTTAGAGATGGCAACTTGGTGTTGCTCAAAGACAATTAGGTCGTTCTTTTTTAGTGGCCAGTCGGCGTGATCGTGAATTGCCTACTTAGTGGAGACGGCAACGCCCCGAAGGCTGAAGTAAAGAAGACAAAGAATGGATCTGTTAAGAAAATTCCTTCGCCTCATATCAGACCTCGTGCATCTCATGACCTAATGAAACGATAATGGTACCCACACGGTGAAGCACCAGACGAGGAGCGTGCTGCTCATGCGCTGCCCTGGGTTCCAAAACAAAACTGTGCCTTTCGCCGTCATCTGGTTCAACACGATTCATCGTCTCGCAACATTGGGCAGCTACGTCACCAGGGTGTGGCGAGAACATCTTCAGTTGAGCTAACCTGAATGCAGTAGCTGGTCGCACGCCACTACCTTTAAGGGCTAGGGCAACGAAATCGACCTATGAAACCAAAGTATGTAACTCAAAAAAGTCTCATATGATTATTGTAACTTCTCTACTAAAAAAACAAGGCTTGATGGAATTCCTGTCGTTATCTACCAGGATAGAAGATGAGCTACGACTCTGTCGAACGCTGCCTTTCAGGCTTGAATTATGTGACTTGTTCTAATAGCACAGAATGTCTTAGACTTAACATGTTCAATGTGGTTTCGGCAAGTCACTTTTTCATCATATAATATTTCTAACTATTTAGTAGGGTAATACTACAATATCACCTTTTGACGATATGTAATGAAGGAAAATGCCAATCAAGAAATCAGAGGAGAAACAGTCGCTGAACTTTTGCTAGCATTTAGTTGAATATGTGAAAACCATAAATCTAATGTTCCTAAATATCAATGTGATGTAGTGTGCAGTGAATTGGCTTCGCATGCAACAGCGAGAAACGTGATGTAATCTTCCTTTATTCATACATGACAGTTGTGAAGTGAGGCTTAACCTAAAAAAATATGAAAAAAACGGTAAAGATAATGAAACCTTGAGGGACTCGTCTTGCTCATTATGATTTTCAGAAGATGAACACATTTGCGAACAATAAAACTGTTTGTGCTTGAGAAATTCTTACGCCCAGTTAGTAGTATACTGACGGATAATCAAGCTCGCTAATGGATTCATCATGATAGAACGTTATACATTGCCATTTTCTTTAACCAATCTAGGGTTACGAAAGCACAGCAGTGATGCCTGTGAGGAGCAAGCCTACTGCATCCCTCTGAATGTTTATGTACATCCCTTTAAATGTATATTTATCAAACAACTGCCCTTTTACACAAACCCTGACAAAGACCGGTCCACCGCGGAAAAACTTTGGATATTAATTAGGACAGCCGGTAAGTTGAGTCTCTTCTCTTCCCAAGTCTGTTTGGGACACTTAGAAAAAGTTTTCAACACACACACACACACACACACACACACATATATATATATATATATATATATATATACTTTACCAGTGCACACCGGCACTAGCTCTGTGCCAGGGAGAGAAAAGACGACGAAGTTCGTGTGTGGCGCTCTCGGCCTCCTGTTTTCTGTGCTGCAGCTGTCTCGCTTGACCTGGCGAGTTTTTTTCTGAAACTCCTCTCAAGAACACGCTTGTTACAATTGGTGGAGGTGCTGGGTCGCTTCAATAGTACCCTTGCCTACATGCTGGCGATGTACTTGTCAGAAGACCACACAAACTGGGACCGCGCACTTCCTTTCGTCACCTACGCTTACAACTCTGCGTCTCGAACTACCACAGGCTTCTCTCCCTTCTTTCTCCTGTATGGACGGGGACCTTCATGTTCTATGGACACCATTCTGCCGTACCAACCAGACGTTTCTGAGGGCAGTCACATCTCTGAAACTGCTGCTTACGCTGAAGAGTGCAGTAAACTGGCTCGCTTGTACACCACGCAAGATCAGTCGCGCCGGAAATTCTGTCATTACACAGCTGCGTCTGATGCCCATCACTTCTCGGGAAAGCTGCTTTGGCTTTGGGTCCCGTAAACAACTCTCGGACTTTCCACTAAACTTTTGTCCCGGTACAACAGTCCTTACCACATACTGGAACAGACATCTCCCGTAAACTACGTCGTCGAGCTGGTCAACCCATCGCCCGATCATCGCTGCCGAGGCCGCGAAACAGTTCACGTCACGTGACTTAAGCCCTGCTACGACCCACCTATAGCGTCTTTTCCTTACGTCGCCGTCGCCAGGATGGCTTCTCTTTGTGCGGGGAGGAAATATACCGGTGCACATCGGCGCTAGCTCTGTGCCAGGGAGCGAAAAGACGACGAAGTTTTTGTGTCGCGCTCTCGGCCTCCTGTTTTCTGTGCTGCAGCTGTCTTGCTTGCCCTGGCGAGTTTCTTGCTCAAACTCCTCTGAAGAACACGCTTGTTCCAAGATATATATATATATATATATATATATATATATTGTGAAGAGGTTTATTAGCCGTTAAAGGCAGCGACGAGACAGCGTGATGAACCGTCCAGCGATCGGCACAGCAACGGACCGAAGCACGAGCCGAGAGAGCCGGGTGTTGGCGATGCTGCTCGCTGCAGGCACATCTTCTTCTTCACAATCGCCCCCGCTGAAAAAAGGAGCCATCCTGGCGACTTAAGAAGTTTCAGGCAAAGGCTCATGGTACGGTTTCAGTCGGGAAACATGGACGATGTCACGTGCACGCCGGCGCATGTCGTCCGATCGGGAAACTGGTTCAATTAGGAAATTAACCGGAGAGGTTTTCTCCAAAACGGTGTAAGGCCCCTCGTACCGGGGGACAAGTTTCGAGGAGAGTCCCGGTGTTTGGTATGGGATGGCAAGCCACACAAGAGACCCTGGGGCGTAGCTGGGATCCGGAAGAGAGGTGCTACGGGTTTCTTTCTGGCGTTGTTGCTCTTCCGAGGTGAACGCACGGGCGAGCTGGCGGCACTCTTCGGGTTGTCTAGCAGCATCGGAGATAGGTGGACACTCGGAAACATCAGGACGGTAAGGAAGTAGGGTATCAATTGTATGGGAAGGCTCACGTCCGTAAAGAAGAAAGAAAGGTGAGAATACCGTGGTGGTTTGTATTGCGGTGTTATATGCGAACGTGACGTATGGGAGAACACGGTCCCAGTTGCTATGATCAGATGCCACGTACATTGAGAGCATATCACCTAGCGTGCGGTTGAACCGTTCCGTTAGTCCGTTAGTCTGCGGGTGGTATGCTGTCGTTTTCCGATGAATGACGTGGCATTCCGAAAGCAGAGTTTCGACGACCTCGGAAAGGAAAGCGCGGCCTCTGTCACTAAGGAGCTCTCGAGGTGCACCATGTCGAAGGATAAAGCGTTGCAAAATGAAAGAGGCGACATCCTGAGCTGTAGCGCTCGGCAAAGCGGCTGTTTCGGCGTAGCGTGTCAGGTGGTCAACCGCCACTATAATCCACCGATTACCATCTGGTGTCAATGGAAGGGGACCGTAGAGGTCAACGCCGACGCGATCAAATGGCTTGGCAGGGCATGGAAGTGGCTGCAATGCGCCAGTCGCACGTGGCAGTGTTGATTTACGTCGCTGGCAGTCAGGACAGCACTGCACAAATTTACGTACCAAATTGTACATGCCGCGCCAGTAATAGCGATGGCGAAGGCGTTCATATGTTTTGAACACTCCGGCGTGGCCACATTGTGGATCGTCGTGAAGGGAGGCGCATACTTGCGATCGTAAAGTGCGTGGAATGACCAGCAACCACCGGCGGCCATCGGGAGCATAGTTGCGTCGATGAAGAAGTTGATCGCGGATGGCGAAATGGAAAGCTTGACGTCGGAGGGATCGAGATACTGGAAGGTTGGGCGTGCCAGATAAATATTCGATAAGAGAGGCGATTCACGGGTCACGACGTTGTTCGGTGGCAATCGAGTCGAGATTTAGCGATGACAAGGTCTGGAGGCAAGTGTTTCCGCACGTCTGATCTGGTGGTAAAGGTGAGCGAGACAGGGCATCAGCGTCAGAGTGTTTGCGTCCGCAGCGGTATACGGCGCGAATGTCGTACTCCTGGATGCGGAGTGCCCACCGCGCAAGGTGGCCAGAAGGGTCTTTCAACGTGGAGAGCCAGCAAAGCGCGTGCTGATCAGTTACTAGATCGAACGGGCGGCCGTATAAGTACGGCCGGAACTTTCCAAGCGCCTACACCAGAGCCAAACACTCTTTTTCTGTCACGCTGTAATTAGTTTCGGCTTTCGTCAGAGTGCGGCTAGCGTAGGCTACAACGTATTCTGAATAGCCGGGCTTTCGTTGAGCGAGGACCGCGCCTAGCCCGACGCCGCTGGCGTCGGTGTGCACTTCGGTAGGAGCCGTCGGGTCGAAGTGGCGAAGAATAGGTGGGGAAGTGAGCAGACGGCGCAGAGTAGTGAAGGCAACGTCACATGCAGGGAACCAGGAGGTGAGGTTCACGTCACCGCGAAGAAGCTGGGTTAACGGTGACATGATAGATGCAAAATTTCGAACAAAGCGCCGGAAATAGGAGCATAGGCCTACAAAGCTGCGAAGTTCTTTCATGGTCGTCGGCTTGGGAAATTCTGCGACTGCTCGAAGTTTTGCTGGGTCTGGTAATACGCCGTGCTTGGACACGATGTGGCCTAGGATGACGAGCTCGCGTGCAGCGAAGCGGCATTTTTTCAGGTTAAGCTGCAGACCAGCGTTGGTCAGACAGCTCAAAACGTGCCTGAGGCGAAGGAGGTGCGTAGGAAAGTCGTGGGAGAAAACCACGACATCGTCGAGGTAACAGAGGCACATATTCCATTTGAGGCCACGTAGCGTATTATCCATAAGACGTTCAAACGTGGCAGGCGCGTTACAAAGCCCAAAGGGCATGACGTTAAATTCATATAGTCCGTCTGGTGTAATAAATGCCGTTTTTTGGCGATCGGCTTCTGCCATTGGGACCTGCCAGTAGCCAGACCGCAAATATAGTGACGAGAAAAATTCCGCTCCGTGAAGGGTGTCAATGGCGTCATCAATGCGCGGCAAAGGATAGACGTCCTTGCGGGTTATCTTATTCAAACGATAATAGTCCACGCAAAATCGGATAGATCCGTCTTTCTTACGCACCAGGACGACGGGAGACGCCCAGGGACTGTGGGATGGTCGAATGACGTCTCTACGAAGCATATCTTCAACTTGATCGTTGATGACGCGGCGCTCTTCAGCGGAGACACGGTATGGTCTTTGACGCAGTGGCTGGTGTAGGCCGGTGTCAACATGATGTTTGACTTGTGATGTGCGGCCCAGTTGAGGTTGCGACACATCGAACGAACTCCTGAACTCATGCAGAAGATTCAGCAGGTCGGCATGTTCGGTGGGAGTGAGAGTGTCGGCGATGGCGCTGGAAAACGTATCATCGGACGACTCCCCGAGTGCCGACAGTGCTTTGGGGTGGTCGCAGTAGTCGTCCGGGACATCAAACAAAAACGAAGGGTCGAGATCCTGCACGCGGCCGAGACATTCCCCCGCAAGCACTGTGACAGGTGTGGAAAGCGGATTGCTTACGAACATGTTGCTTCTTCCGGCGGCAAGATCAATTGTTGCGAAAGGCATCGGCAAAGCTCGACGACTTTTGAAGATATCGGAAGGCATAAAAAGAACTGTAGCGTCAGTGTAGGCGTTGCATGAAACGGGAACAAGGGTGAAATTTCCAGGCGGAATATCGGTATCTTCATGAACGAGCAACTTCGGCGGCTGATGAGGAGCGTCCAGTAATGGGACATCACACAAGGGTGAGAACTCAACTTCGGCGCGTGCGCAGTCTATGACGGCATTATGGCGGGATAGGAAGTCCTACCCGAGGATGACGTCATGCGAACAGACAGGAAGAACAATAAACTCCACGATGTAAAGAATGCCTTCGATGGAGACTCTTGCAGCGCAGGCTGCGAGAGGCGTTACTTGCTGTGCGCTTGCGGTGTGAAGCGACAGTCCCGAAAGCGGCGTCGTTACTTTGCGTAATAAACGGCAGAGATTAGCGGCAATAACAGAAACAGCGGCGCCAGTGTCGACAGGGGCGAAAGTACAATAACCTTCAACAGTTACTGCGACCACGTTAGCAGGAGAGGAGCGAGGGCTTAGACAGTTCGAAAACGGCACAGTTCTTGCCTCTTGAACTGCGTTGCTTAGTTTTCCTGGTCAGAAGGTCTGGGCCGGCGACGCATTGGGGAGGGCGATCACCGACGAGGAGAGGGTGCGCGCGGCGTCACGAAGTCGGGGTCGTTAGGAGGGGCATAGCGAGGGGACGAGACCGGCCCGTATTGCGCGAAGGGTTGGCTGCCGGGTTGCGACGATCGGACATAGTCGCCGAACGTCTGAGGTCGACGGCGGCAGTAGCGGGCAACGTGTCCGGGAGTAAAGCAGGCGTAGCATATCGGTCGGTTATCGCGCGTCCTCCAAGAATTGGCTACTGGTGGTGCCGCCCAAGGTGTAGTATAAGCAGCCGGGTGTGCGGGCTGTGAGCGCGAGGTATAGGGTGGTTGCGGAAGCCTACGCACAGCGTCTGCATATGTGAACGGCGCTGCTACAGGCTGCATCACTTGCGAGCAGGCGACAGGAGGAGCCACAGGCTGCGCTGCATACGTTAGGGGCGCGGCCACAGGCTGCACGGCTGGCGGATAGGCGACAGGAGGGCCTACCAGCTGCGCGGCACTCTGGCAGTGGGCAAGGCTGGATAGAGGCGGCTCGTGGCGCGCAACAGGAACAGCTTGGGCAACCTCTTCCGAAATAGCAGTGCGAAGCGGGGCAGGTAGACGGGTGGTGGTCTCGTGAGTGAAGGGCACTAGGGAAAGTTGGCGGGCGACTTCCTCACGGACGAAGGCTCGAACTTGCTGAAGCAGCGGTGAATTGTCCGGCAGGGTGTCGAAACTGCACAGTGACTGACCACCATGCTGAGGCTGCCGAGTCAGAGTGCGTTGCTTGTTCAACTCGTCGTAGCTCTGACACAAGCTGACGACTTCGGAAACTGTGCTCGGATTCCTTGCCAAGAGCATTTGAAATGCGCCGTCGTCGATGCCCTTCAGGATGTTTTTAACCTTGTCAGATTCGGGCATGGTGTCATTCACACGTCGGCAAAGGTCGACGACGTCCTCAATATAGCTGGTAAAGGTCTCGCCAGTCTGCTGAGAGCGGACGCGCAAGCGCTGTTCTGCCCTCTGCTTGCGGACAGCCGGCCGACCGAACACTTCAGCACATGACGTCTTGAAGACGCTCCATGTGGGGATGTTGTGTTTGTGGTTATTAAACCACAATTCGGCGACGCCAGTGAGATAAAATATCACGTGGCCCAGCTTGTCGGCTTCATCCCACTTATTGTTGGCGCTCACCAGTTCGTAGTGCTCGAGCCAGTCTTCTACGTCGGTCCCATCCGCACCGCTGAAGACCTTCGGCTCCCGTAGCCTGGGATGGCCAGGGCAGTTGAACTGGAGCGAAGGCGTCGATGTAGTGGCGTTGGTAGTCATGACAGGTGGTAGCGTGCGGCTTCGCAGCTCCAGGGTGTAGCAACGGGGATTAACAGCACCTTCCACCAAGTGTGAAGAGGTTTATTAGCCGTTAAAGGCAGCGACGAGACAGCGTGATGAACCGTCCAGCGATCGGCACAGCAACGGACCGAAGCACGAGCCGAGAGAGCCGGGCGTTGGCGATGCTGCTCGCTGCTGCAGGCACATCTTCTTCTTCACAATATATATATATATATATATATATATATATATATATATATATATATATATATATATATATATATATATATATATATATATATATATATAAGTGTATACTAAGGGCTCGTGTTTATTCACAGAATTGAATTGAGATTTAACAGACAATAATGCCAAAGAAAGTGTAGGGGAAGTCATTAGACCAAGTTGTGATGTAACAATGAAAACGAAAAGTCGGTGAAAAGATAGCTTGCCGTGGGCAGGATCATATACATATATTGAAACGGGAAATATATATATTGGTCCGCTCAAGATGCCACAGGTCCCTTGCAGCTGTTGCCATGTCCAGCACGAGCTTTAGATCGTGTCGGAATCGACCTTTACGGTCACGCTGCCGGAGAGCGCCAGCGCAGAAGACAGGCACGAGTGCGAGATCTAGAGCAGCGGCCTGAGACGGCCCCGGATCAGTCATTGTAGGAGGTCAATAGAGTGTGCGGTGGCGAAGTTCCAGGGTGAGGACCAGATTTACCCAGCATCTCGACCACTTGAAACGGGTTGTTGAACAAGCAGAAGTTGACTCGGCGAACAAGAGCTTTATTTAGCGCAAGGGCTAACTGATCGCAAGCCTGCGATCACAGCAAGTCTTCTTTTTTTTCTACTCGAGCTCCTTTCTCACTGCCCTTGGTAATATATATATATATATATATATATATATATATATATATATATATATATATATATATATATATATATATATATATATATATATATATATATATATATATATATACAGACAATCACACATCTTTTTGTGCATTGCAGGTTACGCTCCACTGAAACCTGAAGAGTCTGCGTGGCAGTTACCTCATACTACACGGGAAAATCTAGTGACATACCATAAGTGTATCTCTAATTATTACTCTGTTACAGTGTCGTCCAAACCGATATATGATGGTAAAACAAAACGGCTTAACTAGTCGCGAAAACACTTGTCAAGTAATTTGCGCTTATCTTGGATGTTCTAAGTGTGTGCCAGGTATATGCGTGAGAAGCTTTTTACCGAAGAAAAAAATTGGTAGTCTAGCGCTGCCATCTGTTTTATTCTTGTCCGCCCCATAGGCACTATTCTCGAATTTGAACCGTACAAGAAATGTCACTCAGCTCTGAATGTCATGGTTGGATAATACGTAGTAGATACGGATATGGGAAATAAATAAAAAACCTAAATATGATGCCAAATAACACCAATGGTTTGGTTGAATGAAACTGCATTTGACTTCTATGCTTAAACTAAAAACAAGCACTCCTTACTTTGACGTGGGAAACGCGTGTGGGCCAGAAAGTACCTACCTCCTTCCGCCCCATGAACACTTATGTAACGAGAGAGCAGAGAGCACAGTAGGACCACTTGCGTTACAAAGTTGCGAACCATTATTGCTGAGTTGTATCTGTATAAAAAGAAAAAAATGCAGATCCCACGTACAGTGGTAATCGATTATGTGCGAAAGATGAATGAGAAAGGTCGATATGTCACTTTAAATCAGCACAATATTACGAGATAGAAATAAATGATGCTGTATATGGCTTTCGTGTCAATATTATCAAGCTTGGATGTGTCGTTTACCTTTGTCATTTATTCACATCATGTGATACCAAATTTAGTATAAGTGGAGCAAGCAAAACACCCACGAGCACACTATGAGCGTGGTAAGTTGGCATGTTCTTACTTGACACGCGTTTCGTGATTATCATATTTTCACCAGTCATATAATTCGCCATCCATTGACGTTAAGTAACACCGCATTAAGTATATGTGAAGCTAGCAAAACGGCCGCGAATGCATGATGAAGGGCCCAATATATTCCAGTGTAGCGTTGACACGGGCGCACGGTGAGCACAGCGACGCTACGTTAGCAAAACTCAAGCACTGTGTAGTTTGACACCAGGAACTTCGCATTTAAAAGTCGGTTTGTGGGCATGGTGGGAGAAGAATTTGTATGGATCTTTTTGTACCTTTTACATGAATTCAATACCAGACTATAAAAAGGTGAAAGAAGTGCAGAAACTGCCAACTGATTTATTTGAAGTGCACGTAAGCGCTTCATGTGGAAGTCACTTGAAAGTCATGAAGGTAACGTATAAGTTACGAATGTGTGTACAATGTTGCGAAGAAAGCCGTTCAACATAAAAACTTCGATGCCTCCTGAAAGTGTCTTTTTAGTCATGTATTCCTTTTTTATATTAGATATTTTATGGCTTTCTTGGCTCAAAGTATGAATTATTGATTATTTATATTGCTATATGCGATGAATTTGCTTCTCTGTATATAGGGTACCAGAATATTTCTGCACACTTGAGTTTCAAATATATCGAATACACGATCCTGGACTGTGTGACGTTTGCTGCGAGAAGTTTTTAGTAGCTCTAGAAGGCGCAGGAATATACGCGAAATATTATTACAGAGTTGGCATTGCTCAGTTAGCATTTGAATTTAGGTATTTTAGTTATGATGCTGCAATTTACAAATGTTTTTAAGAACAGCCTAAAAAGATGTTATAGAGGTTGCCTCGGGCTGTCAGCAAAGTGTGCGGGAAATCTTACTGAAACCAACCAGAATAATGCACGCGACTATCAAACACATTAGGGTACTTCTCCTACTATATCGTTTGCGCAATGACAAGTCTTAATTTTATAACTGAAATTTTTGGTCTCTCCTAATTAAAACAAGAATAGTACACATGCTAGCCAGAAGTTCAACCTTGCCCTCTGTTCTTGTTGCGGCTCCTTTCGCTGTTTTTTTGTGCTACTTGCTCAAGGAAAGCGTGCTTATGTGGTAACACTTCTTACAAAGTTCACCGCATGGTTACACCTATTATCTCGTATGAAGCACACGAATCTTGACTTTTTTACGTTAGCAAAGAAGCTTTAATACTCAGGTAAGATACTCTTGTTTCTTGTGGTAAGTGTATGTTAATCATAAAGAAATTTATGCGCTTACAAATCAAATCTTCCTATCTGCTACAGAAAAGTCTTGACAACAACTAGTTCGCCAGCGAGCGGGGTTCCTTCAGCCCCTCCTTGCGAATTCATACTTGTAACAGAAACATGGCTATTCGATGCCACCCAAATACCAAGGGGAAGGAAGATAACCTCACTGTGCCATACACTTTCGTTGACACTAATAGGGTTCATTGCTTAGTGAGGCCTCTTTGCCAGGAGACAAAAATAAATGGAGCATGCGCCTATTGTAATAAATGGAGTATGCGCCTCTCTTACATTAGTGCGACAACTGATAGCAAGCTTTTCGTTTCTTGTTTTCTCCTGTAAGATGAAAGACAACTGATCAAGCGCATAGAAGATGTAATGCTAATCACGAGTGCACACAGAAAAGTAAATAACAATTTACTTAAAAGAGCCGCTTTCTGTTCGAACTCTACCTTGACATCACAACACGGCATGATTTTTGTCACGTGCTCGCACAGTATATAGTGCCGCTTCTAACACCGCACCACCCGCGGCTCCTCTAAAGACACACAAGTGACCGCTTTAAATGTTTTCTTCAGGCACAGGTGTCCATCTTGAATTTGTCGCTGCCTGACGTCAGAAAACAAGCCATACTGTAGCGTGAAGACAACAGAATTAGTACCGTAGCCTGACGTCAAGGTTGTGTCGATTTTGTTAAGTGTGCCACAAACGTTAACTGCAACATAAAAAAATCTTGTGTCCGTTTGCTGAGCTTAACATTTGCTCAGAGATGTCTTTGTATACAGGAAATATGTAAGGCACAGTAAAATCTTCTGTAAAAAGGTGTCATTGCCTTTTAATGTATCGGTTTCTTAGGAAAACTTTTTACTACCTTCATCGTATTACCCATCCCTTATTCTTATCACTTGCTCCATTGCATCTACCATCACCAAATTCACTCACTTCAACGTCATTGTTACTGCATGAATAAAGAATGTCTTGTGAAATTGTTTTTTTATATAAAGCAAGAAAGTGCGTAAAAGTCTTGGGAAAACTTGGCCGTTTAGAATGAGAAACGTCATAGGAGCATGAAAAATGCTGGCAAAAGTAAATTTTTCGAATATGGCAGAATAAGTGATCTTCGACTAAGAAAGAGGCTTGATGGTTCCAAGAATGCAGCTTCGTCACTGATACTATCACAGAACACGGGGAGCAACACAGCTGCTGTCGGAGTACTTTCAGTGCTTCTTTAGCGACGAGTTTGTGTATGGCGGGCTGAATGCGGTCGGTTCGTCGGTAGTAAAACGGGAAGAGTTCAAATTTCGATCTTGCACAATCAATAACGGCGTGGTTACATGATAAAAAATCTCATTTTAGTATGATGTTGTGTGAGCATGTCAAAAGGACAATAAACTCAACAGTGTAGTGGTCCCACGCGATGATTAGCAGGACAGTACAGGCGGCTAACTGCTTCACCGGGTCCCCATTCGCTGTTTGCAAGGACATCATATTAATAGGCGTTGTCACTTTTTGGAGCTTGCGGCAAAGTTTAGCGTCTATCACGGAAACGGCAGCACCGGTATCAACTAGAGCATATGCTCGAGTACCTTCTACAAAACTTTGACAATATTCGATGGCAATGTCCGAGGACTTGAGCATTTCGACAGCGCAGTTCTTGCCTCCTGAACTGTTGCGGTTAGTTTCCTTCGGGTTCAGGAGCTGGCCGACGGCACACGGGTGACAGGGAGCGACGACGGGGTTAAGGTAAGCGACCAGACATAGTGCGCGGACATTCCCGTGAAGATGGGCTTGACTGGGGATCCGAATTTTCCAGACGAGATGGAAGAAAGTCCATGACGCTGTTCTGTGTCCGGGCGTCTGTGTATCTCGGCACGTGATAATGGCAGTATCGGGCGATACGGCCAGCACCGCCACACGCGAAACAGATGGGCTGGTTATCGCGCGTTCTCCAAGTTTTGGCGACGAGGGGAGCAGCCCATGTGGCGGATGGGTGAGTTGAGGCTGTGGTAGCAATGGGAGGGGCCCAGGTGGTGGACGGCTGAGCCGGGGTTGAGGTATACGGTCGTCCCTGGAACGGCGGAGGCTGGTGTAGCTGCTGCCGCTTTAATGCCTCAGCGAAAATAAGGGGCGTGGTGGTGGGGGGGTTGCTGAAAGGGCACCGGCAGAGCCTCGAAAATCTGCTCCTGGACCACATGTCGGAGCATGGGAGCCAATGGTGGTGGGTGTCGGAGTGGCTGTTGCTGCGAGAGCTCCTGGCGTTGAGCAAAAAGCAGTAGACAAAGCTGCCGAGCCACTTCCTCTCACACGAAGTCATTCATTTGTGCGAGAATATTTGTCTGGTCAGTCATGACGTCCAGTGCGGTCACTGGTTGGCTTGTCTGGAAAGAACGTCACGCCTGAGCTCGTTGCTTCCGCAATTCATCATAGCTCTGACACAAACTCACCACTACGGTCACCGGGCCAGGATATTTCGCGAGAAGCATCTGAAAAACGTCATCGTCGACGCCCGTCATAATTGCTGTATCTCTGAATTCTCGCTCATGGAGGCATCGACGCGCCGGCAGAGATCGATCACATTTTCTATATATGAGGTGAAAGTTTCACCTGGCTCCTGTGCCCCTGTTGGAAGACGTTGTTCGGCGCGTAGCTTCCGTAAGACAGGGCGACTAAAAACGGCACATATTCCCTCCTAGAAGGCAGACCAGTTCACGAACTAGGTTTCGTGGTTCGTATACCCCAGCTTGGCCACGTTGGTGAGATAAAAATTGACAGTGCTGAATTTGGCAGCGTCATCCCCTCTGTTGGGTCTACGAAATTTTTCGTGTGACGAGAGCCAGTCCCCGACATCTCTGTCTTCGGTGTCCGCAAAGTTCGGGGGGTGTCACTGGTGAACCGGGCCGGGGCAAGTCGCGGCCTCAGGAGATACAGTTTGTTGGGTAGCATGAACTTTCATAGTCGATGGCAGGGTGCGGGATCGGATTTCTAGGGTGTAGGCGATGTGGCTCCCCAGAAAGATCCCCCAAAATGTAAAGACGTTTATTATGCAAACCTAACGGGCAGGTGGAAGATTCGAGATAGCGACAGGAGGAGAAACATGGTGGAGCTCTAGCGCCGATCTGTAGTGCGTTACTCTGCGATGATGCTGGTTGTTCTCTGGTGTTGTCTTCATTCGTTCATTATAGTAGTAGTAGCTCTCTTACAAAACTTCTCTAAAAATACTCAACTGCTTCTGTAAAGTCATGTTTCACTTGCATGTTATACCGGATTCTATGATGGAGGATCAGCCATACTTTCATTATGCGTTATAAAGCGCTTACATGCGGTTTCACAATGGAAACTATCGTCAGCCCCTATCCATGGTATGTTCCGGATTTGCTTAGGCAACAAAACGGAAGCAAAAACTAACCTCGTGCTATTAAATCCCGGTGAAGTTTGAAACATAGCTCACTATTCTACAAAAGAGCGACCGCTTCTTATGGGATGGCTTTAAAGAGTTTGTTTGGGGAGGCAACGTCGACACTGCTGTTCGCGTCATAGGTTGTGAGTAAGAAATAAGTGCTGTTTATGCGGGAAAGGCCAAAATAGGTGCAAGCATTTAAAAAAAACGCTAGAATTGCTTCGCTTGAGTGAAACTAAAGGCAAATTTTTTTGTATGTCAGCGAGAACTCCAACACAGACACACCAGTGCTTCGAAATATTTCTAGAGAAAGACCTGTAAAATCTCTCGTAGTACGAAAAGCCCTCTTAACCCGAGCAATACTGCCTGTACATTCACACCACTGTCGAATTATTTGAATGCACAATACCTTAGGGGAAAGACATACTAATTCCCAATCTCACGGATATAAGTTATCACCATCATCACTAACAGCGTAATAAATTGTGCAACGGCGCGTTGCACTTGTGGTCTTCTGGATCACGAAAGCGTTATCGTGTAGCCGGCACTTTTTTTCCATGATGTACTTGCAATACACATTCTAGAATAGTGCAGAACAGTCAAAGTTAAGTCGTTCTTTTTTCCGGCAAGATAAAGGTATAATAAAAAATTTTTTACTGCATTTCCGTCTACCAAATTCTCCCTTCAAAGAACATACCTTGGCTTATGCTACTCGTCTGCCTGAAGTGTCGTGAGAGTGTTGGAACTGTTTCTGAACGAAGAAGGCGACACAATAATAGCGCTAGAAGAATTGACCAATCTGATTGATCAACTTGGCTATTTGCCTTGGTTATTTTATACCTTCACCTGCAAAGCCACGTTGAAAGCAGACACCGATTGATTGTTTGGCTTATGTGTTCGAAAAATTTAATTAGTTATACAACAACAGTAATAAAAAAACTTCTGAGCAGGGAGTCACAGAGCACGATATACTATTCTCCTCTCCGATCGTTGCCCTTGTAGCTAATAATTATCTGGCATTAGCTCTGAATACCAACAAAAAAATGTAAAACCGAAAATAAAACGCTGGCTCGTAAAATAACACGTGTGTAAACAGAAAAAGCTAGTTAACCTTTTATAAAAATGACATAAAAGCTTAAGCAGAACTTCGCCCCTTCTTGATTTCCTTGTTACGGTATAGATTTTAAACTATTACTAATTGAAATTTGAAAGTTATCACAGACTTTGCACACCAACCAGATCAGCTCTGAAGTAGACGCTTCTGTTTACGGCTATCTCTTAGCATGTAGTCTAAGTGTGACCTGTGCTCCGCTCAAGTTAATAGCGTGGCAAAACTTACTAACTTGAACTACTATGAACAAGTCTATCGCTAATGTCTGCAGAGTAGATCAGACGATGCAGAAAGCACGCGTAAACTTAGTGTAAGTGTCATTAAAAAACTGCTCTTTAATAAATCGTTTACATAGCCCTGACAGCTGTAGCTGGTAGTACAAAGAAGAGAACTGAGGGTGAATTGCGGCTGCTTTACTACGTCAACCACTAACTCTCTCGAACTGGTACTACGTTTGTGGCACACTCTCCGGAGCTAGCAAATGCAAATGAATCGCCGGCAAAGAAGCTACGGATTTTTTTCAGTTTGAGTTTAAAGGAGAGGTAACGCATAGAAGTTAGCAGAATTTTTATTTTTGGAACATGCAGTAGGAAGTAGAATTCAGGTTTACTGTATGTTATATTTCTGAAATATACATTTTGCCTAAACCTTTGCTGAAAATTTTGAGCAAATGAGTGAATCATAATTCCTGCAAACTTACTCATCTGAACCTGAACACATATATTCGAAAGTTTTTACCTCAACCACGCGACGTTTTGCTGACTTTAAAGTGACATATATAGCCTTATCCTTAGTGCTTCACATATCATCGATTCCCACTGTGCGTGAAATTTGTCAATATTTTTTTTTGTCATCCAGAGCCAATTAGCCGGTGAACATCGTCCGAAAATTGACGACAATGCAAAATCGGATGTCTGTGTGTTTCAAAACTGATCCGGATGGCAGCTGCGCTAGGGGCGTAGCTTCGCAAAGTCGAACATCTGTTCTCTAGTGGCATGTGCGTTAGATGTCAGGTTAAGGTTCAAAAGAAGGAAAAAAACGGCAGATCTCACGTACAGTGGGATTCAATGATATGTGAAGCATGATGGAGAAAGGTTCATATGTCAATTTAAAATCAGCACATCGTTTCGAGGTGGAGGTAACCGATGCCGTACATGACTGGCGTGTTATGATCATCATGTTTGGACGTGTCGTTTACCTTCATCATCTATTCACGTCACGTGATAGCAAATTGAGTAAATGTGGAGCTAGCGAAACCGCTGTGAGTACACTATGAGTATGGTATGTTGTCATGTTCTTGCATTTCACGCGTGTCAGGAATATCATGTTTGAACCAGTCATCGCCCCGCTGTGGTGGTCTAGTGGCTAAGGTACTCGGCTGCTGACCCGCAAGACGCGGGTTCGAATCCCGGCTGTGGCGGCGGCACTTCCAATGGAGGCGGAAATGTTGTAGGCCCGTGTGCTCAGATTCGGGTGCTCGTTAAAGAACCCAGATGGTCAAAAGTTCCGGAGCCATCCACTTCGGCGTCTCTCATAATCATATGGTGGTTTCGGGACCTTAAACTTCACATACAAAATCAATTAATGAACCAGTCATTTACGTCACGTAACACCAAACTTGGAATATGTGGAGCTAGATAAACGGTCGCGAGCGCATCACGAAGGACCCAGTATACTCCAATGTAGCGTTGACGTAAGCGCACGCTGGGCACATTGACGCGACATTGGAGTATACTGGGTCCTTCATGATGCTTCATGATGCACTCTGCTGTCTGACGACAGGCACGACCAGCGCCATTGGCGCTGCCCGACGGCAACCGGCACGAAATGCGACATGCTGCGTTTCGCGCCAATGCTTCACCCAGACCATAGAGTTTCCTATTATACACTAGAGGCAACTCTGGCGCTAATGTCTATGGGTGCTGCAACGCACGGTGTTTCAGTGAGCATGGGAATGATGGGTAGTACACACATTGTTTAATATTCGTACTTGTGGCCTGCTTTGGCTGCGTGTTTTTTCGTTTGGCTGATGCTGTTTTTTCACAAATCAAAAATCAGCAAATGTTCGGCAGTCGCGCTTCACCAGCTTATTTCTTTAGACCTACCTTTCCAAATCGGGTAACGAAGTTCAAAACAGTTCAAACTTTCTTTTAAAACAAAACTGAAACAAACCAATAAACGAAGCTAAAAGTACGATTTGCCGCCCGCAAGCAAGCTACAAGTGCGATTCGCCACCCGCAATTTGATACTTGCAGAGGAGATGCATTCTTAAGTATTCTCTGCTGACACTGAACGACGATACATTTTCCTTATATTTTTCTCTTGTGATTTTCAAATCCAATTAATTTCTTTCCCGAATTAAGCAACTTCGCACGTATCTATCTATCTATCTATCTATCTATCTATCTATCTATCTATCTATCTATCTATCTATCTATCTATCTGTCTGTCTGTCTGTCTGTCTAGCCGCCTATGACATTCAGCTCTCTAAGCCATTTCAATATTGGTATCGATACCAAACCTTGTATGGCATAACGTGACTGTATAGTCATAACACGAAAATCATGATATGGATGCCATGAATGTCATGATTTGCATTTCATTGTCCTGCAGCTCTTGTGGTGGTTTCGTTCACATGGCATGTTGCAAAACTGGTATGGCATGGCATGATTGCATGTTGAACACAAGTGACAGGCCCTAACATAAACATTTTGACATGCGTGTCATGTAACAACATGACGGCATGCCGCGCTCATGATGCGCTCGCGGACGTTTCGCTAGCGTCACATATACCATGTTTGGCATTACGGTACGTTAACAGACGACAAACGTAGGTGGCTGGTGCAAACATGATAATCATGAGATACGTGCCATGCAACATGACTACATGTCACGCTCATGATGCTCTGGTGGCAGTTTCGCTAGATTCATTTATAATAAATCTGGTATTACGTGACGTGAATGGATGACAAAGGTATGATACTGGTGCAAGTATCATCATATGACATGCGTGTCATGTAAGAACATGACTACATGCTACGCTCATGATGCGATCGCGGCCGTTTCGCTAGCTTTACATAGGCGAAATTTGGTATGACGTGTCGTCATTGGATGACGAAAGTATGTGACTGGTGCAAACATTATAATCATGAGATGCGTGTCGTGTTAGAACATGACTACATGGCACAGTCAAAGCGCCAAGGCATTTCGACGTGAAGCTGGGCGCGTGCTAACCGGCGTTCGTTTGATCGGGTCAGGCTGGCGTTGCCACGCCCGGCACCGATGCTGCCATATACTCGCAAGCGCGCATCGCGTTTAAGCGCGTCCGGCGTCTTTCCGTGACGAAAAGAGGGAGACGCAGTGTTGTCAAAGAACGTGTCGGCGTGAAATGCAGCAAGTCACATTTCGTGCCGGTTGCCATCAGACCACGCCGACGGACGCTGGTCGCGTTGGTCGTGCCTGGCGTTAGACTATATTGTGCTTGCAATTTGCTAACTTAGCGTTGCGAGACGCATCGGGCGCGCGTCAACTCTACATTGGAGTATATTGGGCCCTTCATGATGTGCTCGCGGCTTTTTACTAGTTCCAAATATAGCAAATTTGGTGTTAGTGACGTCAGTGGATGACAAAATATATGAGTGGTGCAAACATGATAATCCTCACATGCGTGTCATGTAAGAACAGAAGAACATACTACGCTCATAGCGTGCTCGTGGGCATTTCGCTAGCTCCATCTATACTAAATTCCATATCACGTGACGTGAATAGATAAAGAAGGTAAATGACACATCCAAACATGATAATCAGGACACGGAAGTCTTGTACGGAATCGTTTACCTCCACCTTTTTACGTTGTGCTGATTTTAAAGTGCCATATAAACATTTGTCATTCATGCTTCGCATATCATGGATTCCCACTGTGCGTGAGATCTGCCACTTTTTTACTATTATAATTGTTTATGGCAAATATGCACCGCTTTTTAACGCAATAGAGTCGTTTTGCGCTGTCTACACAGCACCTCTTAGTAACATGCCCCGCCAGGGTTCCGGTATGGTGTGCTACTGGGCCCATTATCCGACATAGAACTGGGTGCTGGTATCTAGTGCTGCTGGGTTATGCGATGGGAATATCTTATCCATGCTCGCGAGCTTGCTTTTATTCACTAGTTGCTCGGGTAATATATGCCGTAAACAAAAGTGTAGTGTATGGAACACCGACATCGACTCGCAAAAAATTGCTCTTTGACTAGCTTGTCGAACTATGCATTTGAGTGCACCTTATAGCGCTGCGAGTTTTGCTCCTATTGGCTTCACCATGTCGTAACCAAAAACTGAGTTCATTCATCGCTAGAAGACAAAGCAACAGTAACAGTTGGTAGTTGTTGGAATTAAGGAACACATCAGTGTACACGTGTTTGCAATTAACCAAAGCAGCTTTCAAAAAAGGTAAACTACCACAAACGGTTCAGCGCAAGATTTGCCAGGCGTGCCTTCTTTAAATACTTTAGAACCAATGGGTGCGAATTAGCATGATGTTTCAGATGCTGGGCGCATTATTAGCTTGTAATATGTTACGGTTAATCGTGGCAATATTGTAGAACGAAGCTCCGCATAATTGCATTTTCAATGCAGATGATTTGTTTTCTAGTTACATCGGGATCAATACTATACCATGACATATTACTACTTTTGAAGCATTCAATACACGCCTTTTCACACTTTACTCGCTGCCGCAAGTTCATTAGTACAAGCTAGTGCAGCCACTGAAAATGCGCCCACGTACTTAAGCGCAGAAATAAATGGGCTAGTTGAGCCAACGACGTATCGGGCAGTGGGTAGAAGGTTCGCTACAAGTCGCTAAAATTTTTCCCAGTTGATTTTAAAGGCCGGGTGTAGCAACTGTGTCCAACCCTTAAGATTGGAATGCTGTAGGTAGCCGGCAGATCTAGCCTTGCATAATTTTCAGGCGATTGTCCTAGCCGAATCGTTAAGATGATCTTCGTGATTTCACCTTTAGTAGTACAGCAAGCCATTCATATTTGAAGGTAGTGATAACATGAAGAAGATATAAGCAGGAGGTATTGCATGACGCTTTACTTTTATCAGCACAGGAAGCGCTCTTGGTACAGATTTGTCTTGTCTTGTCTTGTCGCCTAGAAGATGTGGGCTCATACGAACAAGGGGATTAGCCACACAGTACGTTATATTGGAATTTTTTTATACAACGCTTTCAAATAAAGAACAAACTAGATAGGAACATTAATAATGTTCTTTTAAAAACATTAAAAAGTGCAGAAGAGTTCTATAAACCAGAATATATGAAACAAGTTGGCAAGAATGAAAAAGGGGGACAAAGATTTGGATATATCTGGCAGTACCAACCTCCCTTTCAAGAAGTGAATTAATTTAAAAACCAAGGCACCATCCCATTCCTTGACTAAATCCCAAGGTGGGTAGCGCCAAGGTGTTGAGCAATCAATCAACCTACCACTAGCATCGTATCCTTCCGGTTGCCTGAATGAATTCTTGTAGTGCTGACAGAATAGCACTGCGAAGCGCACCCAACTGACTGGCTCCAAACGATAAAAGGGTGACTGTATTAACTGCCAATCCGAGAATACGAATCGGTCTCTCAAGAATTATTCGGTGCAGTGAGGCGAAGCGTTGGCACGTGAGAAGAAAGTGATCTATTGTTTCCGGTTAGTTGCTATGCTATGTTCATTAGTTATGAAAATACTGATTTCTGGCGATAAAAAATTTAACCGAGGATCAATACTCTACTGCGAAAGCTTGCGAAGGGTGACTTCACATTGACAGGAAAGGCATTTTGGGGTGTTCAATGTGAATTGCAAGTGCAGAAGTTCTTCAGATTGTTGAAGCGATGTTTCATTCACTTTCAACAAGCGTTTCAATCGTTCGACAGTATTAAAAAAACTGTGAGACACTATCACCACCAGGAAAGTTAAAGATGCTAGAAGCGAGCAAATCAGCAATTTCATTAGGTACAATTCCAGCATGCCCGGGAACTCAAATAAACCGAACTTCTGATAGGCTACGCGGTACGAGAGACCAAAATATTCTGAAAAGAGGAGACTGCTTTGTGGACGTTATATGTGTACAAGCAAACAAAACGTCTGAAATAATAATAGCTTTTGATTGCTGAGAACTTAGTTCTCGAAGAGACATTGTAATAGCCAAGAATACTGCGAGATAAATTGGTGTGAAGTCAGGCAATCGAAGTGCAAAAGACCAATTAAGCTAGCTGATGAGAAAAGAAGACCCACTCCAGCCTTCTGAAGATTTTGCATCGCATCCATCGAAATTTCTAGCTATATAAGAGGTCCTAATTTGTACTCAGCACTTCCGGAAAACAGAACGCAACCAAATTCCAAAATCTGGAGTAAGTAAAGTGTGTATATCATAAGTAAGGTATCCCTGCGCATGTCTGAATTGTTATTACAAAACTGGCGTAGCAATCCTATGGCGCTTTCTGCTTTACGGGTGCTTGATTCAATTTGTTGCTGCCAATTTATATTGTCCACGTAAACAATGCCAAGAAATTTTAGTGTCGTTGCTTGTCGAATCAGATCATTTAGATAATGCCGTGAAATAAATACTGGAACCGATAGAGGGAATACAAGCAGATCACACTTGCTAACATTAAGCGAAAAAGACAGCCCGCTAAGCCATACCTCAAGCTCACTTAAATACGACCGTATGATTTGATACAAACTATTGATATCTCGAGATGACGAGACAAATTATCGGCGTAGACGTAAAGAGGAACATTTTTATGAGCGAGAATGGCTAATAATAAGATAATAAATTAAAAGGTGACTGAACTGACCCTTGCGGAACACCTCTTGTTTGCTTATATGAGGCAGAAGTAATTCCTTCGTGGCAAGAAAAGAATTGTCTTTCAAAAAGAAACTCCGGAACCCTTAATATTTTTGCGAGAAGAAGACCGACTCGGAGGAGTTGTCACTGATGTAATTACAGCCGGTTCAGCGAGCAGCCCCAGACACACCGATTATCTCGCGCCAGTCTATCTACGTTGTCTTCTTCAACTCCATGCCAGGCACGTAGCATGACCCCTGGCGGCGGAGGCACCGTCCCGGTGCTTTAAAGGCCGTTATCTGACGCCCTGTGAGGACAGTGTCGAGCATTCGCTTGAAAGTTGCCGGCGCTGAACACAAGCCAAAAGGTAGTACTCGAAATTGGTATAGGCCGTCTGGAGTCACGAAGGCTGTTTTCTCACGGTCTCGCTGATGTACCTCGATTTGCCAGTAACCGCTTTTGAGATCGAGAGAAGTGAAATGAAGGGCACGATGAAGTCTATCCAGCAAATCGTCGATACGTGGCAGTGGATACACATCCTTTTTGGTCACGTCGTTAAGCGTTCGGTAGTTGACGCAGAAGCGTAGCGACCCATCCTTCTTTTTGACAAGTATGACTGGAGATGACCACGGGCTGTTCGATGGTTTAATAACGCCATCTTCAAGCATCTCGCTTACTTGCGACGTATCGCTTCACGTTCTTTAGCCGACACGCGGTAGGGGTTCTGGTGTATCGGGCTAGCGTCCTCGTGCGTGAGTAGCCTGTGTTGAGTGATGGACATCTGGCGGATCTTTGAGCAACTTGTGAAGCAAGACCTGAACGCGAACAAGAGCGCTCTTGTACATTCTGGTTATCGGTGGATAGATAAAAATTGATGTCAATATTACTCATTGACGTGTCTGCAATATCCACTAGTTGTGACGTGAGACAGTTGGGGACGTTTGCTATTTCGTGAGCAAACGCTATCAAAGTTCCACGGAAGAGATGTCGATGCTCATTGCTAAAGCTGGTGACGAGCAATTCAGATCGGTCATCACGAATGTGTATTACACTTCTAGCTACACGAATGCGTTGCTGAAGGAGGTGTTCTAAATTTGTCTCGGCCACCACATCGTCATCGCCCAAACCACAGTATGTTACGTCGACTTGAACACTTGCTCGTGGGGGAAGCGTGACACTCTGTTCACAAATATGGAGTATGTCGACACGCCTTCTGTCATCCTGCACGTTGATTGCTCGCTGGGCTGAGAACATGACGCGGCCCTCTTGAAGATCAATGATAGTTCCGATTTCCTGTAGAAAGTCAACTACCAGAATAACGTCACGGGAGCATTCGCGTAGAACAAGGCAGCTTGCCACGAATGTATACCCTTGAATCTGTACTTTAGTTGTGCAGGCGCCCAGTGGAGTAACGACGTGGCCACCAGCTGTCCGAATCTGCGAGTTATGCCACGGCGTGATGACTTTCTTCAGCTGCGTTTTCAGTGTTCCACTCAGTATGGAATAGCCTGCACCGATGTCCACTAACGCATTAACTGCGCAACCTTCAATTGTCACTGCTATGTTGTGTGAAAGTCAGCTGGCCTTTGCAGCAGTAGGTGACGTCGAACCGGTTTCTGTACGGTTCTGCGTCAATAGGAGATCTTCAGCGCCTCGACGTTCAGTGACCCCATCCCCAAAGGTCGCTTCGGCTAGTTTTCCCGGCGGGGCTGGAAGACCGTGTGGTAGAATACCGCTGGGCCATTGATGAAAATCGCCTCGGTGATGGTAAGCACAACTGGCGCCCGGCAGACGGTATTGCAGGCTGCTGGGAGAGGTAGTATTCGATTTCACGTGGTCTATGGCCGTAACGGGGTGACGGTGAGTACGCAGAGAAGCCGCGAAGCCCAAGACAGCGATATGGGCACTGGCGGTACAAGTGATCAGCTTCTCCGCAGTGAAAGCACAAAGGCCGGCGATCAGGTGTGCGCCAAACATCACATTTCCGAGGTGACGTGTGCCGATCGCTGATGTACTGAAGTTGTTGCACCAAACGATGGGCTACAGGAGCGCCAGTGACGAAGGACAAGGGTGGTGGCGTGTACGTGCCATCGTAGTACGGAATGTGCTACGCTGACTAAAGTGAAACAGCAGGAACAGGATGAACGAATAATGGCGGCGATGCAGCAGGGCGTTTCAGAACTTCCGCGTAGGTTGTCTCACGGCGATATTCAGAAGGAGTTGGCGCAGCTGTATTAGGAGGCAAGGTGTCCCGAAGGGCCTGGTGCAGCTCATTCTTGATCATAGTTGCGATGGACCTAACAGTAGGATGAGGTGTTACACCAGCCTTTTGCAAATCTTCACGTACTATATTACGGAGGAGTTCACGTAGACAGTCGTTATTGGTTCTAGTGGCGGTGAAAATGTCGGCAGTGGACATGCCACTGACTGGCGTGTCTTATTGGTTGGATCACTGCTGCAGCATTTTTTCATTGTCATTGCCTCGGACAAGAACTAAGCGACCGTTTTCGGAGGGCTTCGCACAAGGCCGGCAAAAAGGTGGTCCTTGACACCGCGCATCAAGTTTCGCAACTTCTTGTCCTGCTTCATTCTTGAATCAGCCCGTTGGAAGAGGCGAGTTGTGTCTTCGACGTACGTGGTCACATTTTTGTTTGGCAACTGGACGCGGGCCAGAATAGCCCGTTCAGCTCATTCTTGGCGATCAGCACTGGCATATGTCTGCAGAAGTCTACGAGAGAATTCTGGCCACGTCATCAGCTGCTTCTCTTGATTTTGATACCACGTACGTGCCCCGTCTTCGAGATAGAAATAGACACGACCCAGTTTCGCCGCGTTGTCCCACTTATTCAAAGTGGCTACGCACTCAAAGTCCGCCAACCAGTCCTCAACGTCCTTGCACTCCATGCCATGGAACGTCGCCGGTGCCCGTGGACTTTCCTACGTGTAGCGGTTCGACGTCATGCTTCTCATGCCGGTTGATGATGTTTGCACCGAATTGCTGGTCATATTTGTCGACGTAGTGGAAGCAGTTTCATCGACTTCCGGAGGTGATCCCCTGATTCGGCGGCTGGTCCTATGCACGGGAGTATTGACTGGCACTGGACTCGTATCACGGCTCCCTGGGGGGGTCTGCAGCATCCCTGAGACTACCCAGCAACTCCACCAGTTTGTCACAATGAGTCACAAGTACTGGGCGATTTATTAAACCACCGAGTAGCCAGTTCAAGGAGGATGCGTCAGTCGTGGCTGGCTCTCGACCAGAGTAGAAGCACGCGATCTTTTTTTCCTCCTCATTTGGAGCCGCTCTCGCTGTCTACCCACTGCGTGCTGGGGCAATATGTCACTTTAAAATCAGTACAACGTTTCGAGGTGGAAGTAAATGATGCCGTACATGACTTCCGTGTGAGGAATATTATGTTTGGATGTGTCGTTTACCATCGTCATTTATTAACGTCCCGTGATACCAAAGTTTGTACACGGTAAACAGAAATAAGCCGATATGGGAGTAAATGATCTTGTCCACTGACATACACTCCGATTGGAGTTTTCTAAACATCGTTCGGAAAAGGTAAAAAATTACTCCCCATCAGGGGGGGTGGTGTGCATAGTGCCAGTGGGGGGGGTGTATTTGTATCTATCAGAAACTTTTTCAGGGCAATATGGGAGTAAATTTTTTACTCCCAGTAACCGTACTATGCAAAAGTCAGTCAGCAGCCATACTATGCGAAAACGTAATTTCAAGTTCACTACCGTGAAGCAAACAACGATGATTACAGTACACAAACATGCTCACAACGTTCCCTTAATATTACAACAACACACTCACCACAGCTTGCCACCCGCGCTGCAAAGGCTACGATTCAGTCAGCGCGTGTATATAGCACCATAATCTGACTTCCCATGCAGCACTGGAGGGACCGTTCTTTGCTGATAATCAAGCAATAAGCACGCAGGGCGTAGGCATGAAGTTGCACTGATTTGACGTAAGCTTTTCAACACACATGCCTTTTATCCTAGGCGTGCCTAATATTCAATAACTTTTAGCTACAGCGAAAAAGATTTATCACTTGGCTCTCTGTCGCATGTGCTGAATTTTCAATATCAGTACTGTTTGTGAATCCGTAAAATGCACTGAATCACACACAAAGCCCTTGCGGCCTTGAATGAACACATCAACGAAGCACATTTAGCAGCTCCAGCGATGAACTGAGCTAGACTACCGCTACCGCGTTCGACGACTATAGGCCTCACTCACAAGTACGGCACGGTGATTTGATTAATGACAGCTGGCGATCACAAAATGCTTGCTGATGTGCAGTTTACGTTTCGTTCTTTTTACCAAGCACAGAAATAGACATCCTCTATACATTACATTTAAGCTATGGAGCGATATAATTAAACTAACGAGATGGTTCACTGTCGCTGTTCCCGCGTTTCACATGCATTGCATGACATGAATGCATGCCGTACGCTGTTTCTGTATGTCTCCGCCTCGTTCGGCGCTCGACTTCGAGTTAGTCATTTGATAGCTGCTGTCACAATGCTCAGAAGACTGTTATTCATCCCAGCAGCCTTAATTTTTTGTAAGACACAATGATTGCCTCGCTGGTAGTTTGTGCTAGCTAGCTCGTAGAGCTCGCCACGGCGGCCGGCGCGCAGTGCGAGCTCGATAAGATGCCGGCTTGATACCGACGGCACAGCGAGGCCTTCTTGCCGCTTAGATGTTGCAGCAGGTGATATACCCGTGACACGCCGAGAAATCACTGTCGGCGGAGACGGCGCGAGCGCGTCCCCAGCACAACTCTCACATCGGTTTCCGGTCAGCCTGTCGTGGTCGAGCGAAGCCTACATTCGAACGGCCTTGAAGTTTTACGGTGCAATCTCCGACGATCGTACTTTGCCTCGTTTGGCGCTGGCCTTGTAGTTAATCATTTGACAGCTGTGGTCGCAAAGCGCAGAAGACTGTTCTTCATCACAGCAGCCTTTATTTTTGTGAAACACAAACTTTGTCTCGCCGGTGGTCGGTGCTAGCTCGTAGCGCTCGCCGCGGCGGCCGGCGCGCAGAGCGAGCTGGGCGCGATGCCGGCTTCATGCCAACAGCATAGCGATGCCTACCTACCGCTGAGATGTTGCAGCCGGTGAAATACCGGTGACACTTTGAGAATCCACCATCGGCGGAGATGGGGCGAGTGCGTCACTGGCGCAACTCTCACACCGGTTGCCGCCCATCCTGCCGCGGTAGAGTGAAGCGTACTCCGGACCATTTCAAAGTTTTACGCTGAAACTCCAGGAGCAATCGCTGACGATCGTAACAGCTTACTTTTGCTACTATTAAATTATTCTTCAAAAATTTTCGTGACTCAGCCCTTTGAAGCGCGGCTTTCGCAGCGTTTCGCTGAGGGATCGGATCGATGTCCAGCGGGTTTTAACGGTGCATACTATATTGAAATGTTCACTGTAAACACCAACTGGTCGTTGCAATTCTTCGCTGCACTTATACGTTCATTGCCTGTCGACAGATGCTCCCATGGTCAGCCACACAAAGCACTAGTGCTTCACATCGACGTGCAAACATGTGCCCGTATACGTACGCACACACACGCACACACACACACACACACACACACACACACACACTTTACGTCCAAAAACGGTTTTTAAAGCATCTTAGGGAGTTTATAACCATGTGACCTAAAACTCCCCGGTTAGTTTAACAAGGTCATGTCGTTCATAAACTCTGTCTAGCAGGGGGTGTTTTACGACGACATGGGCCGAACCCACTCCCTGCCCGGGAGTAAATAATTTAAATAATGGGGGCAGGGGAGTTTTGTGGGCTCATGTGCTGGAGAAACTCCCATCTCGGCTCACTAATGCTTACAGTGTAGAAGTAGAGCTAGCGAAACGGCCGTGAGCAAGCTATGAGCGTGGTATGTTGCCATGTTCCTACGTGATATGCTTGTCAGGTTAATCATGTTTGAACTGGAGATATATTTCGTCATTCATTGGCATCACGTAGCACAAAATTTTGTTTGTGTGAGCAAGCGAAACGGCCGCGAGCACATCTCGAAGAGCCCAATATACTACAATGTAGCGTTGACGAATGCGCACGCTGGGCACAGAACGCAAAGTTAGCAAAATGCGAGCACACTGTAGTCTGACGCCAGGCGCGACCAGTGTCCATCGGCGGCGCCCGGCGCCAACTTGCGCGAATTGTGACATGCTGCATTTCGCACTGATGCGTTACATAGACAACACTGCGCCTCACTCTTTTTGGGACGTAGAGTCGCCGGACACGCTGATACGCGCATGTGTCAGAGCAACGAAACGCGGCGTGTGCCTGCGAGTATAGGGCATGACCGGCGCATGGCGTGGAAACGCTGGCGTAACGCGAAGAAATGAACGCCGCGTCACGCCGAAATGTATTGGCGCCTTGACTGTGGCAAGTAGTCATCTCACAAGACAAGCATTTCATATTTATCATATTTGCACCAGTCGCATACCTTCGTCACCAATCGGCGTCACGTAATACCAAATTTGGCGTATGTGAAGCCATCAGTATGACATGTAGTCTTGTTGTTACATGACACGACTCGTGTTTATCATGTTTTACAAGTATCATCTCTTCGTCATTCATTCACGTCCGGTAATACCAAATTTGGTATAAGCAAAGCTAGAGAAACGGCCTCCAGCGCATCATGAGCGCGGCATACAGTCGTCTTCTTACATGACACGCATCTTATCTTCATCATGCTTGCACAAGTCGCATAGCTTCGTAATCCATTCACGCACCATAATACCACATTTGTTATATGTGAAGCTAGCGAAACGGCGGCGAGCACATCATGAGCGTGGCATGTAGTTATTTTGTCGCATGGCACGCATGTTATGATTTTCATGTTAGGGTGTGTCACTTGTGTTCGCCATGCAATCACGCCGTACGAAATCAGTATTGCATCATGCCATGTAAACAAAACCACCGCAAGAGCTGCAGGATCACGAAAGGTAAATTATGACTTTCTTGATATACATATCATGATTTTCCTGTTATCAGTAGTCAAACACGTTTTTCATACAGTCATGATATGCCATACAAAGTTTTGCATCGATACCGTTATCAAAACGGCCTGGAGAGCTAAAAGTCGCCGGTGGCTAGATATATAGCTAGATAGATAGATAGATAGATAGATAGAAAGATAGATAGATAGATAGAAAGATAGATAGATAGATAGATAGATAAATAAATAAATAGATAGATAGATAGATACGCTCATAGTTGATTGATTGATTTGTTGGGTTCAACATCCCAAAACCACCAATATACGCTCATGGTCGCCGAAGTTCACTAAGAAATGCTTCACATTTAAAATCAATGTCCAATTGTTTTCTTGGTTGTGCTTCGCGGTTTCTCTGATGCCAAGTACATGGTGTAGGAGCCTCGTCAAGCTTCTAACATAGCAGGCCCCGCCGCGGTGGTCTAGTGGCTAAGGTACTCGGCTGCTGACCCGCAGGGCGCGGGTTCAAATCCCGGCTGCGGCCGCTGCATTTCCGATGGAGGCGGAAATGTTGTAGGCCCGTGTGCTCAGATTTGGGTGCACGTTAAAGAACCCCAGGTGGTCTAAATTTCCGGAGCCCTCCACTACGGCGTCTCTCATAATCATATAGTGGTTTTGGGACGTTAAACCCCACATATCAATCAATCAATTCTAACATAGCAGCTTTTTGCTCCCATCCTTGCGTTTTCTTTCAGCAATTTTGTAAAGAAAATGCTCAATAAAAATGTGAAACTGAAACCGATGTTTATTAGGTGATCAAGAACAAGTTGTCTAATGTTTTCTAGCAATCGACGGCCGATTGGTTATGCACTATGTGTGACGCCTCATCGTTCTTTTGATTTACTAAAGTGCTTTGTTACTCATATTAACGCGAATTCTTTCCCGAAATTATGCCGGCTTACGGCTATATAATAAGTGGGTTACAAGCACCGGCGTGCTCACTAGTAGAATGCAGGGCTGGAACGCAGTGAACCCGGGATCCATTTTCATTGTGGTATTGGTGTTTTTTAGATACTGTGCTTTTTTGCGATGCTGGTTACGGATACCGAGAGTAGTGGCGTCAGCGGCAGCGGCAGGTAACTACGTCAAAGCACTTGACCTGTGTTCTGAACTCATAGTGTTTCACTGTAAAAACTCTTGAGAGTGTTACGAAGCGCGCCTCCGACGACGCTACGGAGGGTGCCACGAACCTCGCCGCTGCCACCGCTGTCACGAAATACGGTGACGTCAACACGGTAACGAAGGCGCCACTGCTCTGATCTCCGCCGACACAGTCACCAGCCGTTTGGTAGCGTAGGTTTCTCAGCTCACGACTGCTTCTGCACAGAGCTGATAGACGAGTGGACGAGACGGCGGTGAGTTAAACAAGGTTTATGTACAGCATCGATACAGAGGCATAACGAATTCGCCACTGGGGCCGACAGTTTAGAAACTCGAAGAGCCAAGCTCTCGTCTGTGACACATGGATCTACTGCTCGCGACGCGCTGCAGGGCTTTATTTATATGCACCGGGTGGGCTCTTTCAGTAACCAAATGTCCAACCTGAAGCGCCGCTGGTCATGAGGTCAGAATCCTCTAATGGGGTCGCCGCTGGGCCGCGTCATTCTCATCAAATACGGAGCCGCTTCACGACGATGCCCACAAGGACGAGTAAAGCCGCCACGCATTGAGTAAAACTCGCCAGACAGGAAGGTGCCTATTGCCGGAACAGGCTCGTGGGCGGAGGTGGCTCGGTGTGCGTCGCGCGACAAAAAGGCGGCGCTCTGGCTGACGCCGTTGAGTTGTTCGCGTCAGGCGGGCTCGCGTGCTGGCCTTGACACAGATTGCCTTTTAGGAGCGAAGCTCCTTAAGGCGTGGGCTGTGCGTGCCCTGTATGTAGCCACCTCTCGTTTAGTTCTTGCAGTTCACTAGATGGCGGTACGTGTAGCTGAAAATGAAAATATGCAAGATGTTATAAACTAGACGGTGGTACTTGTAGTTGATGATAAAAGATGCGAGATGTTATAAAATAAGAATGATGTCACATGTGACGCGTGTCGTTGGTGGAAGGCAATTGTTCGATTTAGTGCGGTGACGTACGCTAGGGGGAGCGTTGTAATAAAATCGAGTAGGCAAAATGTATGGAGGATTCATGCTTTACCAGGTTTACTTCCGGAGCTTCGCCCACTCATCATAATTCACTTCGTGAATATGGAGCACTTTTTCAGATGCATGGACGTTCGATGTGGACTCGCAGGCATAACAAGAGTCAGGTTTGAATGCTTCTAACAGTTCAAATATAGTAAAACTCAAAACTGCTAGCCCTCTGAGATATATGGCTAATTGATGCCGTACATGACTTCCGTGTGATGATTATCATGTTTGGATGTGTCGTTTTACCTGCGTCATCATTTCACGTCACGTGAGAGCAAAGTTACTATATGTAGAGCTGGTAAAACGGCCTCGACGACGTGGTATGTTGTCATTTTCTTACATGACACATGTGTCAGGAATATCATGTTTGTACTTGTCATATACTTTCGTCATCAATTTACGTCACGTAACACCAATGTTAGTATATGTAGAGCAAGCAAAACAGCCGCGAGTGCATCAAGAAGGGCCCAATATACTCAAACGTAGCGTTGACGTGCGCGCACACTGGGCACAGCGACGCTGCGTTAGCAAAGCGCGAGCACCCTATAGTTCGATGCCAGGTGCGACCGGCACGACCTTCATCCGTCGGTGCAGTTCGACGGCAACCGGCGCGAAATGCAACAGGCTGCATTTCACGCCTATGCGTTGCCGAAACAGCACTGCGTCTCTCTATTCTCGTGACGAAGGAATGTCAGGTGCGCTGAAACGTGCATGCGTCAAAGCAACGCAACGCGCCACGCACCTGCAGGTATATATGGCAAAACCGGCGCCTGGCGAGGCAACGCCGGCGTGACGCGACGAAATGAACGCCGGCGAGCACGCGCATCGCGTCACGTCGAAATGCATAGGCGCCTTGGTCTTGGCATGCAGTCATGCTCTCACATGGTACGCATCTCATGATTATCATGTTTGCCCCAATCACATACTTTCGTCATTCATTACCGTCACGTAATACCAAATTTGGCATATGTGAAGCCAGCGAAACAGCTGTGAGCGCATCATGACTTGGCATGTAGTCATGTTGTTATACAACAGGCAAGTCATCATTATCATGTTTGGATGGGTCATTCACCTTTTTCGGACGTTCGCGTCGTATATTACCGGGTATGGTACATTTGAAGCTAGAAAAATGGCCGCGAGCGCATCATAAGGGTAACATGTAGTAAGGTTGTTACATGACACGCATCTCATGTTTATCATGTTTGCACTATTCGCATACCTTCGTCATCTATTCAGATAGCACAATACCAAACTTGGCATATGTGGCTCTATCGAAACGCCCCCAAGCACATAATGAGGGTGACATGTAGTCATGTCGTTACATGAAACACATATTGTGATTTTTGTGTTAGGGTCTGTCGCTTGTGTTCGCCATGCAACCATGACATTTGCAACATGCCAAGTGAACGAAATCACCGCAAGAGCTGCAGGACCAGGAAATGTAAATGATGACATTGGTGACATACATGTCTTGGTTTTCGTGTTATGACTTGGCAAATATGTTCTTCAAACAGTACTGTTATGCCATGCCAAGTTTGTTCACGATACTATTATCGAAACGGCCGGAAGAGCTAAAGGTCCTAGGGGAATAGATAGATAGATAGATGGATAGATAGATAGATAGATAGATAGATAGATAGATAGATAGATAGATAAGCTCAAAGTCACCGAAGTTTGTTAAGAAATGCTTCGCATATAAATATTGCCGTATTCCTTGGTTCAAAAGCTCCGCCGAAGGGTGGATCAGCGTCCTATCTTCATGGCTCGCATGTGATTACACGATGGTGCTCAAGGAATCTTGGTGGTTTTGCCAAGTCTTGCCAGAGCACTAACGATTATGAAAAATTGGCAGATTCCACGTACAGTGGGAATATATGTTATGCGAAGCACGAATGAGAATGGTTGATCTGTGACCCTAATATCAACACAACTTGACGAGGTGGAAGTGAAAAAATTCGACGGATCCCACGTACCTGGGAATTAACGTTATGCGAAGCATCCGTGGGTAACGTGACCGTGTTGCACTTCATATTAAGCGACACGTCTTGAAGTGACAAATATAGTATGTACAAATGTTGCACACACAAACATATCTTGAAGAGTTGCAAATGTTCATATACCCAGTTTGAACTTGCGCAACAATGTGCACTGGAACATGCGTGTTGGCAACACCAGAAGCATATATGAAGCGCAGACGCTCGCCAAGAAGCTAGCCCTGGACACTTCTACAGAAATCATATTTAGCGCATGGCAACTAACCACAATTGTCGGTACCCCGACGTGATGGCTGTAGCAAAGGAGTACATATGTACTATGTATTGTTTATCAAAATGGGTAGGCAGCACTGCAACCACTATTGACGTTTCACGAAGACTGGCGTCTGTTAGAAAAATAGTGGCGAGACCTGGCGTATATCTGTGCTAAAATGCTTCATTTCCATTCAGAATGCTTGGGTTTGATTCCAGCTGGGATCCTGACATGGGTTACCAAAGTCGAGTATTTCTTAACGCCCGCGCGTTCAAATTCCCATGTGTGTTCTTTTCTCGTCGTTTCTCTGTATAGATACTATATGTCAAACACCTGTGGCACATACCCGCATACCAGCGGTACATACACGCCCGCGGGTATGTGCCACTCTCTGGCGGAAAGTGTTTGACGACGTGCGAGAGGGGATTTTGACATTATTAATGTTTTCACCAGCGCGTCATATGCGTCAAACCATTTCACCCTCCCATATTATTTTGGTTCACGCCACGTTAAGGGGGGTGACCAAGAATGCACCCAAACGTAAGCGGCTAGATAGATAGATACGCCCGAAGTGGCCGAAGTTCGCAAAAAACAAGGCTTCGCATTTATTAATGCCGTACATGGCCACCGTGTTTTAATTATCATAATGAATGTGTCGTTTACATACGTCATGTTCTCATGTCACGTGATACGAAAGTTAGTATATGTTAAGCTAGCCAAACGGGCGTGAGCACGCTATGATAGTGGTATGTTGTCATGTCCTTAGATGACAAGGGTGACAGGGTTGTCAGGTGTGCGCCAGTCAAATATGCCCCGCCGCAGTGTTCTAGTGGCGAAGTACTCGGCTGCTGACTTGATGGTAGCGGGTTCGATTCCCGGCTTCGGCGGCTGCATTTCCGATGGAGGCGGAAATATTGTAGGCCCGTGTGCTCTGATTTGGGTGCACGTTAAAGAATCCCAGGTGGTTGAAATTTCCGAAGACCTCCACTACGGCGTATCTCATAATCGTATGGTAGTTTTAGGACGTTAAACGCCACAAATCAATCAAATCATCAGTGAAATATTTCGTTATTCTTTGACGACACGTAACACCAAATATGGTCAATGTGGAGCTAGCGAAACGGCCGTGAGCGCATTATGAAGGGCTGAAAATACTCCAATGTAGCGTTGACGCGCGCCCACGCTGGGCACTGCAACACTACGTTAGCAAAACGCGAGCATTCTATAGTTTGACGCCAGGCGCGACCAGCGTTCATCGGCGCGGCCCGACGGCAGCCGACGTGAAATGCGTCATGCTGCAATTCGCGCCGATGCATTCGCTCTTTTCGTGATGAAGGGACACAGGACGCGCTGAAACACGCATGCGTCACAGCAACGCAGCGTGGTGCGCGTCTGCGAGTACCTGGCAGGACCGGCGCCTGGCGTGGCAACGAAGGCGTGACGCGATGAAACGAACTCCGGTGAGCACGTGCACCGTGTCACGTCGAATTGTATTGGTGCCTTGACTGTGCATGTAGTCATGGTCTCGCATGACATGCATCTCTAGATCATCATGTTTGCCCTAGTCACATACTTTCGAAGTCAATCGACGTCACGTGACATGACACGCATGTCGTGATTATCATGTTTCGAGGTGTCCTTTACTTTTGTCGTCCATTCACGTCACGTAATATCGAGTTTAGTACATGTGAAGCTGGCAGAACGGCCCCAAGCACATCATGCGAGTAGCATGTAGTCGTGTTGTTAGATGACACGCATCCAATGTTGATCATGTCTGCACAAGTATCATACTTTTGTCTTCCTATCATGTCCCGTCATACCAAATTTGGTGTAAGTGAAGCTAGCGAAACGGCCGCAAGCCCATAATGAGTGTGACATGTAGTCATGTTACATGACACGCATCACATGATTATCATGTTTGCACCAGTCACATTAGCAATTCGTCATATATTCACGTGCTCTTATACAAAATTTGGCATATGTGACTGAGGGAAATGGCAGCGACCGCATCATAAGCACGGCATGTAGTCACGTTGTTCCATGACACGCACGTCATGATTTTCATGTTATGGTCCGTCGCTTGTGTTCGCCATCGAATTGTTCTATACCATACCAGTTTTTCAACATGCCCTGTGAGCGAAACTACCGCAAGAGCTGCAGGACCATGGAATGTAAATCATAGCATTCATGTTATGACTAGTCAAATACGTTCCTCATACAGTCATGTTATGCCATACCAAGTTTTGTATCGAGACTATTTTTGAAACGGTCAGGAGAGGTTAAAGTCGTAGGCCACTACATAGATAGATAGATAGATAGATAGATAGATAGATAGATACGCTTATTGTCACCGAAGTTCACTATTAAATATTTCGCAATGCAGACAACTTCGTAATTCATAGACAGTTCAGCTGTCTGAGCGCGACGAAACGCGTACCGTCATCAGCAAAGTCGGGGACAAGACTGAACCAGGATAGAGGAGGACGAGTAGTTTCCTCGACAGCACAGTCGCACGGCCCGCATCTCCCGCGCGGTTTCTCTCTTTGCATGGAAGAGGGAGACTAAGTGGTTTCCACACGGCACGCATCCCTCTGTGGTTACTCCTTAACGGTCTATCCGTTCATCGCGCGCGTCTATTGTGCTCCGTTATCCTTTTTCGGGAAATTTTGCTTTATGGTGTGTCACTTAGGGACATCACAACAAACCACGCTCGTAGCGTGCTCAAGGGCATTTCGCTAGCTCTACATATAATAAATTTGGTATCACTTTACGGGAATAGAGGACGAAGGTAAACGATCGACACATCCAAACATGATACGCATGACACGGAAGTCAAGTACTGCATCTTTTACCTCCACCTCGTAAGGTTTTGCTGATTTTAAGGTGAGAGGCCCCTCAAGCACAAAAATTTTTGAAGGGCAGGCAGCGTAAATAACTTTTTCCTCAAAACCCGCATGTCTTATTTAATTTACTCAGCTACTTACAGTGCAAAATATTGAATATTTATTTAGTGGGAGGTAATCTTGGTCAAAAATTGCATGAAAAGTGCTAGCCACGCCAGCTGTGATGAGTGACTAATGGGGGGCTTGATGCAGTAAAGCTTTAAAATTTGTGTAACTAATGGCTGGAGCTATGCAGTTAACTAGAATAAACATTATGCAGTGACTATCAAAAAACGTAATGCTAAAAAACCAAAAAAAACGGGGGAAAAGAGCCAATTTAGACTGAACCTGTTGGATAATTCAGCTACGAACTGAAAAATATGCCATGGATTTCTTTTATTCTAGTTCAGTGCACATGTATATATGTTGCAAATAATTGTTAAAAATTTCAGTTCAAAGTATACGCTGAGAATTACGTTATAATGTTTGCGTCGCAATAATAAGAGCAAATTGCAATTTTCAGAAAAACGTAAACAAAGATTCCCGAGCTTGTAAAAAGGGTCACAATCTTCGCATGCAGGCTTAAAATGCACCAGATTCATAGGTGGGCCCTTCTGCGGAAGCATTATTGTTTCCTTATGTTCGGGTGGCTGCTCGTCTTTTCTTGCTGGCCTGTTTTGTCCTATTCGCTTAATTGCGTTTAGCATTCTGCATGTGCAGGTGATCCCTGGCGATGCAAGCTTTCGTCTTGTGGTACCCTGATTCCATGCCAGCTTGCCTTAGGATATCTAGGGTGCTTACACTGTCATTATTAAAGTGTGCCACAGCACCATGCAAGGCAAACATTACTGTAGGCAGGCTTCCGTAGACCTCTTTGAGTGCCCGCTAATAAGTGACCAATGCTAATGCTAATGAGTGAAATGCTAATGAGTGACCAATGAAACACTCATTAGCATTTTGAGTCTTTCCATGAAGGCACTTCATTAGAAGTTCATCAGAGCACAGATCACTGCAGACAGTTTTAACTTTGTTGAGCGTATCATTTGGAAGTCCTTTGTGTACATATTTCCCTTGGCCGAGTGCTTCGACCCTTTGGTATCCGCACCAGCTTTTCGGTCCAAGTGGACACAGGCCATGTCTCGGCTGCTTGTCGGTAAAACTTTAATGAAAAAGACTAGCAAGGGTAGCCTTTTTCGGTGCAGAAAAGTTCCCCAAAATAGCGCTTATGGCGATGCCATACTAATTTTGCAGGCGGTCAATGAGGGCATCAGTGATCTTTCCCTTACCACCGAGTACACGCACTGTCTTCGTCAGTTTTCTGACGCGGCAGCCAACACCCTTCTGGACATGCACAATACGTTCCAGTTTCTGCACACTATCCTTTCATTACATGTCTTTCACAGTGGCATAGCTCTTGGAATAATTATCGCCGTAAAGCTGCAGGTACTTCAAATCTGTTCTGCCTTTCGACCTTTCAAATATTCGGTATAGACCAACCGTCTTCATACAGCCAGTGTTTCCTTCCTGGTTTTTTTGGCGAGAAGCGTGGTTTTCCTTCCATTCCTGGTGCGAAGCACTATCTTGCCTCAATTTGCTTTTGGTTTTACAAGACTTACAAGAACTAGAAAGGGCCTCAACGTCAATAACCTTACCCGTGTCAACAAAAATCACAGACACACAACCGTCCATTCAAAGATAAATGGCCACGCTTCTGCCACGTGCCATCACCTGAAACACCACACCCGGCGCTACCCACAACACGATGAACTTCCACAGCACCAACAGTCATCGACTTCGACGCCACTTCTCCTGCCGCTGCAGAAAACCGAGATGACAATTTGTCGTAGGCGGAGTTTACGTGGAGGAGCAAGCATTTTCATCACTTTGAAAAAAGTTTTCGCACAAGCGTGCCCTTTTTACAACTGGCGCATCGCGTAAACCAGACGTAAATTGTTCTCATTGGCATGACCCACCTTTCTCGACGTATGAAATGAGTGCTTGAACCCACAGTCGGTACACACGACCCCACAAGCCGAGCATATCCCTTGGTGAGAGCGTTCCTCGAGCTTCAGTGTTGTGTACATGCATTCGAAACATGCCAGCGATAAAAACCCTGAAGAGAGAATACCAATGTCTATTATTCTGTTCCCTTGGAGCGCAGAATTCTCGAGTGGAGCCTGGTACGCCTTGTTTATGTCTCAAAGCTTCTTCGCAGTCGCAAAAATACTGGCTTCTGTTTTAGTAGGCAGCCCCGTCGTCGTGTGGCGATTTCAAGCAAACTTGCGCTTCCTCTTTTTCTGTTTTCTGCACTTCCCCATGCTCATCGTAATATGGTCCACGGCCCCGCAGGGGCGCCTGCGCAAGTAGGCGTTTGGTGTGTAGCGACACCACGGACCCGAGCTAACGGGGGAGTTTCTACTCCCTCCCACGCCTAGCCGTGCGTGGCTTTGCCGTGTCCGAGAAAAAGGGGATCCTGGGGGTTGAGCCGACGACGGGTGATTGGACCTTTAAGGCCCCCCGGCAGAGGCAACAAACCCCTTTGGCCCTGGCTTCACGTAGACGGCACCCCTGGGCTGACCCACCCAGGGGAAATCGGCAGTCGCCTTTTCCTATCTCTCTCTCCCTATATCTTTGTCTTTATCTCTGACTATTTATCTGTCCTGTCTTCTACTCTGTTCTGCCTACTTCCAAACTTCCTGGTGGCTAGAGTTAACCCTGTGCAAATAGCCTACCTTGGTCTAGGCGCATTTGGTTATAGTAGCGTTGTACGGCTAGCGTCTGCAGGTTTTAGCACCCGCAAACTTGTAGCGTCCCCTCGTTGGGCTCCGTGGTGGCTGGCCGCCAACGCCTCTGAAGAAAATTAAACTGGCATGCATAGAGCATTTCCCTTATTAAGTGATCGTACCCCCTTAAAGCGCGTACGCACCGAAGACTTAGGATTTTTCAACCGATAAGTGAAAACTTCCCCCATTTTCATGTTATACATAGTGAGATAAGCAGCAAGCAAGCCAGAACTGTATCCCCTTTGGAGTAGCCAGATGTCTCACAGAAACTCTTGGAGCCGGGTACAAAGTTACAAAAATGGCCAGCGGAGAGCTCCTCCTTGAAGTTCGAAAAAAAGAACATTTCAACTTTTGGTGACACTCCCATCACTGTAACGCCACACAGATCCTTGAACACAATCCATGGAGTAGTATATGATGCTGGTTTGCTCGGCTTGACTAAAGAGGAACTTCTGGAGGGATGGAAGAGTCAGAATGTGACCAATGTACAAAGGATCACCATTATAAGCGACAACAAGGTAACACCAACAAAACACCTAATCCTCACGTTCGCTTCGAGTAATCTGCCAGAAAGTATTCAAACAGGGTACACTAAGACGTCGATCAGACCATACATACCTAACCCACGTGGTTGTTTTAAAAGCCAGAAGTATGGCCACGGCTCACAAAGCTGTCGTGGTCACCAAACTTGTGCATAATGTGGAGTATCAGGCCAGAATTCTGACAATTGCGAAGAACCATCACACTGTGTGAACTGTGGCGGAAATCATGCAGCATACTCACGGTCTCGCTCATTTTGGAAAAAAGAAAAACAAATCATCACATTGAAATTTAAAGAAAATATCACATTCAAGAAAGCAAGACGAAGAGTGTCTTCATTTTATGGCGCTACATATGCTGATGCGGCGCGTCAGGGGGCAACGCCGCACCAGCCCTCGCCACTCCTTCGGCCAGCGCAGAGCGAGCCGTCGGCTGTGGCACCTGCCCCCAAGGCGGCAGTAGTTGAGTCTACTCCGCCTCCTAGCGCATTGAGGCTGGAGACTCCAGGGTCTTCTGGTCTCAAGGCCTCCCCTCACCAGGCGAGGCCTAAAATCCGAACCACCAGCTCACATGTGCGGGCACCCAGTGCCTCTGAGGAGGCAATGAACACAACGGTACCTTTGGTACCAATCCTGCGGCGCGGCTCCTTGGAGCGCGCCAAGAAAAATAAAAAAACCAATAACGGGGCCGGATGATCGTCCTGCCACCTGAATTAACGAGCTAACTCCAACACAGGATACTCTTTGTACACACAGCAGCATCTCTCTTGTTTAAATATGCAGACAGAAATATTACAGTGGAACATCCGAGGCCTTCTTCAAAACCTCGATGACTTACAAGAACTCCTCCATGAACACAATCCAAGAGTGCTGTGTGTACAAGAGGCACACTTAAAACGAACTAACACAAACTCTTTACGTAACTACATAATCTTCCGAAAGGATAGAGATGATGCCATGCTACCATCCGGTGGTGTAGCGGTTATAGTAAGTGAAAGTATAGCATGCACGCAATTACCCCTTCAAACTTCCCTCGAGGTGGTGGCTGTCCGAGCAGTTATTCTAAACAAACTTGTCACTGTCTGCTCTCTGTACATACCTTCGCACCACCGTCTTAAAAAACTTCAATTTTAGTCTTTATTAGACGAACTACCTGAACCTTATCTGGTCCTTAAGGATCTGAACGCAAATAATGGTCTGTGGGGTGGCTCTCACTGTGATACACGAGGTCGTCTCATTGAACGATTCCTCATTTCATCAGGTGCTTGTCTGTTGATTAGAAAAGAGGCAACATACTACAACCTTGCCAACAAAACTTACTCTTCCATAGACCTCAGTATTGCATCTCCTTCACTTGTACCATTACTTCAGTGGAAAGTCATAAATAATCCATATGGAAGTGACCATTTTCCTTTAGCTTTGAATACACCAATACTATATGAATGTCCTCCACATGTTCCCAAATGGCTGGTAAACGAAGCCGACTGGGAACAATTTCAAAAGATTACTCACTTAAGTTGCGCTGACATATGCGGATTAGGTATAGATGAAGCTGTGCAGTACTTCACGGCTTTTCTTACTGACGCAGCAGCTAAGTGCATTCCACAAACATCTGGACTGCCCGGCAAACGACACGTCCCGTGGTGGAACACTGAGTGTCAGAATGCGCGAAAGGAACAGAACTGGGCATGGAGGTTTCTGCGAAACTCGCCGACAGCGGAAAACCTTGAGAGCTTTAAGAAAATAAAATCTCGAGGCAGGAGAACGCGTCGGCAGGCTAGAAGAGAAAGCTGGCACAAGTTTTTATTAGGGATACATTTATATACACAAGAGGCTAAAGTCTGGAACATGGTTTGTAGGGTAGTAGGAAGACAAGTACACTCACTCCCACTCGTAGACACACAGGGTGACAGCCTGGAAGGCCAGGCGAACTTCCTCGGTGCACACTACGAGCAAGTGTCTAGCTCGCCACACTATACTGAAGCTTTCCAAAGATATAAAGCAAAGATAGAAAAGCAGAAACTAGAATACAAGTGTACAAATCACGAGGCATACAACCAACCTTTCAAGTTAGCTGAGCTACAAACATCACTAAGCTCTTGCAGTAATTCTGCCCCAGGCTACGACCGTGTTACATATGAAATGTTGAAAAACCTGTAGCTCAAAACGCGAAAAACTTTACTCTCTCTATAAATACTATCTGGCTTTCTGGCACCATCCCTGCTTCCTGGAAAGAGACTATTGTTATTCCTAATTTGAAACAGGGCAAGGACCCTTCCTCAGTTTCAAGTTATAGGCCCATTGCACTAACCAGCTGCCTTTGTAAACTTTTTGAAAAAATAATAAACTGTTGACGTTTATATTTCCTTGAAACACACAATCTGCTTGACCAATACTAATGTGGGTTTCGAGAGGGTAGATCCACCACCGACCATCTGGTGCGTATCGAGGCACAGATCCGAGACGCTTTCATCCATAAACAATACTTCCTCTATGTGTTTCCTGATATAGAAAAGCTTACGACACAACATGGCGTTTTGGCATATTGAGATACTTGTTTCCCCTGAGTGTGCGCGGTAGAATGCTTTCCATAATGGAGAGTTACTTGTCCAATCGGAAATTCTGTGTCCGTGTAGGCAGTATTCTCTCCCAAACATTTGTGCAAGAAACGGGAGTACCGCAAGGTGGTGTACTTAGTTGTACACTTTTTATTATCAAAATAAATTCCTTGCACCTGTCCGTCCCCCGCAACATGTTTTATTCCACATACGTCAACGACGTCCAGCTTGGCTTTAGGTCATGCAACCTAGCAATGTGTGAGCGGAAGGTTCAGTTAGGTTTAAACAAGGTCTCCAAATGGGCAGAGGAAAACGGATTCCGGCTGAATCCAGAAAAAAAGCACGTGTGACTTGTTCTCCCGAAATAGAGGCGTGCACTCAGAACCCGACATTGAACTGAACGGCCAACGTCTGTCTGTGAATGCGAAGCATGAATTCCTAGGCTTAATCTTGGACAATAAGTTGACCTTCGTACCACACATAAAGTATTTAAAAACAAGATGTTTAAAAGCCATGATTGTTATAAAAGTGTTGTCACGTACTACGTGGGGTATTGACAATAAATGCCTCATGAACCTGTATAGAAGCCTCATTCGCACCCGCTTAGATTATGGGGCCATTGTTTATCAGTCTGCGACTCAAAGAGCTTTGAAGATGCTGGATCCCGTGCACCATTTGGGTATCCGCCTTTCTACGGGTGCTTTTCGCGCCAGCCCCGTAGAAAGCCTTTACGTTGAGTCAAATGAGTGGTCGCTTCATCTGCAAAGAACTTACATGTCCTTTGTATATTTTCTTAAGGTGAAAGCAGACAAGAGGCACCCCTCATGCTCTACTATAATGATTTGTCCAGCTCCATTCTGTTTCAAAACAGGCCTTCAATGAGGCAGCCCTTCTCAGTTCGTCTGAAGGGTCTAGCTGAGGACACTGGAGTGTCACTCGAACACAGTTTAATGGCTCCTGTAGCATACCTGCCACCATGGCAGTGGCAGACTATAGATTGCGATGTGTCTTTCCTAGAAATTACTAAACATGCGCCTATTGCCCATATTCGAACATACTTCCTGAAACTTCAACACAAATACACACGTCCTTAGTTCTTTACAGATGCCTCTAAGTCCTCTGTGTCCTACGCTGCTGTTGGCCCTTCCTTTTCGGATGCTGGCCCTCTACATCCAGGCACAAGTATCTTCACAGCGGAAGCTTACGCGATACTTGTGGCAGCTAAACACATCAAACAATTACAAATACAAAAAGCAGTAACTTATACAGACTACCTTAGTGTGGTAACGGCTCTGCATAGTCTTAAAAAACAGAAAAACCCTGTCCTCGTCTCAGTTTACTCCATTTTATGCACACTCTACACACTCAACCAACATGTTGTAGTGTGCTGTGTGCCAGGGCACCGTGAGATTCAAGGCAACGTGATGGCGGATCAGCTTGCTGCATCCGTTCACGAGGGCACCGCCACTACACCCATATGAATTCAAGCCCTTGATCTTAAGCCTTCTCTCAAATGAAAGCTCAGGGACTTCTGGCAGAGCAAGTGGGACAGACGCACACAAAACAAGCTACACGTTATCAAGCCACACCTTGGCCATTGGCCACCAGTATCAAAATCACGTCTAACAGAGGTAACCCTAACAAGACTCAGGATAGGACACACATACACGACACACACACATCTTTTTTCTGGTGGCGATCCACCATTGTGTGATAAATGTGGTGAGGCATTAACAGTTCTTCACGGTGTAATCCAATGTAAACAATTAGACACTCTTAGAAGACAACACTTTCCATTACCCTACCGACAACATATACCTTTACACCCTGCAATGTTCATCGGTAGGGAACCGCTTTTTAGTCATAAATCATTATTAGCGTTTTTTAAAGAAATTTATAGTTTTCATATCTTATACCCGGGCAGTCCTTAGCACGACCTCTGCAGAGGGGTTTTCGCTGTGGTGGCTACACAACAAAGCACTTGCCTCACGGCCCTTGGACGCAAGGGTATGAACGAGTGAGGCACTTGTGCTAATGCCATACATGTCCACCATTGTTTTTATTATCACCAACTTTCGTCATCTATTTGCACCACACACACCTTTCACGGCATGGTCATGATTTTATTACTTGTATGGTCTTACCCGCCTCACCGCGAGGAATTTTATGGCCCTTATACAGCCGCTTATCACAATCAATGTCCACATTCCTTGTCCCATGAACTGGCGCTCTTTGGCCATCAATTGGTCCTTGCGCCAAAAAGCACCTTATATCATATGGTCCACGTGACCTAAGGATACAGCCCTGGTAGCGTTCACACGTGGAACAATTGCAGAACGAAGCCTAACGTAGCCTGACCAAGGCAAACAACAAAAAATTCCGACGAGCATCGTGTGTCCTCTTTGCGGCGGTTAAATCAAAGGCTTTTAAACACAAAGTTGTATTTATTGACATCATCTTATATAGCAGTCACAATCAATGCATAAAGTATTTTGAATAGCATAGACGAAACAACACTTGCTTTTGAAAGCAATTTTTCGAAACCAACGCCGCAGTTGGAAATGAGGTTTCGGTTTTGCCATAGGAGGATAGGGTATAGAACACTTGCTGTAACTCGCAAACTAATGACGCTAGGAGGATAATGTTTGTTGCAACATACATGTGAATGTTTGGGCGTTCAAGAAAAACAAGACCCTAAAAATATATCTCGCGAAAAAAAAATGACTTTTGAAGGTGGCCTACCATCTCAAAGTGACATATCAACATTTCTCATTCGTGCTTCGCATATCATCGATTCCCACTCTACGTGGGATCTGACAATTTCTTTTTATGTTTTGTCAGCTATGTGAAAAGCATTTCCTTTATCAGATTACTTGAACACGACATGCTTACGTCAAGACACGAAAAGTTGTCGGAGTCACCCTGAAAAGCAGTCGTCTGAAGCTTACTGCAGTGCCGAGCTTCTTTCTAAACTGCCCTATCTACATATCGCGTCCGCACCCATGCGTTTTGGAAGCCCCGCATGTGAAATGAGCGCGATTGGAAGCCGCTTGTTTTGTACAATTGAATAATGTTTTTGCTGCAAACGCAAGCAGAAGAGGAAACAAAAAAATGGCAAACATATTTGCAAGATTGTTTCAGCGCGCGAAGCAAAGAAAAAGGACAGGGTGGACAGAAAGAGCGCTAACTTCCACTAACTTTAATTCACGGAGTGGCAAGAATATATACGTTTAAAAAGGATGATTACAGAACATGAAGGTAAAAAGCAGCAAGCCTAATCTACACACCAGTAACAGCACTTGTGACGGGTCCTCTATTGCCTCAAAGCCCAGCCAGGTAAACACGTTCAACCTGCGATAAAGCAATCAATGAAGTGCTTACGCATTTATCTCCTAGAAAGTGTATTTTTTTGGCTTTGATAATTTCTCCGGTAAACTGGTCCCTGTGCCTTGCCAATGTAGAGCACTGGTCAAAGAGGGGGTTGCGCTCACAATCTCGGCAATGAATTTCAAGATGCCCTTGCACCACATTGTGCACATTCTTTCGGTGTTCTCAGAGCCGAGAACCCAAGCTTACACTCTTTTAAACAAAAAAATAGTCCAAGTAAATAACCCAAGCTTCTACTCTTGTGAAATGGCAGCATATCCACGGAGTGAATGATAGAGAGTGGGGCGAAGCATCCGTCCTACCATTCGTTCTTGCTTCCGTCCGTTCATGCCTCCTTCTCTGTGACCATCCGTGCGTCCATTCGCCCAACCGTGCATGCGTCTGTTCGTGCGTCCGCACGTCTATCTGTGCATCCACCCCTGGGTTCGTCCATGCATCCGCTCCTTCATCCCTCCATGCGTCCATCCGTCGGTGCAGCCATCAGTGAGTCCGTCCATGCATCTGTCTGTGTGTCCGTTCGTCCATCTATTCACCACTCCAAGTACCACCATCTCGCAACTTTTCATCATATATTCCCTATATAGAAGCACCGCCATCCAGCGGACATTCGAAGGACTAATCGTGAGGTGGCACACGTACAATTTCTTACGGCTTGCTCTTCGTGTCTACTTCCAACCTTTAGCCACCATGACTTCGTGGTATATGCTAGTTCACTGTATTCTTGGCGATGCGGCCAAACGCTCGCTAAACCTTTTTGAAACAAAGGAGGTTACACCCAAAGAGTATAACGAAGCAACCCTTTCTTGTCAGATCTTGCTCATTGTACATGCCATTGGCAGCTAATGGGGAATGAGAGACAGGAGAATCAGGGTTTTAGTTAACGTGCACGCTAGAAATTTTTTTATTGTTCAACAACGCACAGGAGAAATATCCCACCGGCACCACCTTTCAGGTCAAAAAGTAAGACTGCTTACACACTATGACTACGACTACGACTTCGAGAGACGAACGGGTGCCGCTATAAAGAGCTTCACCCTTAAAATAAGCTCAGTAGTTTTGCGGACTTGCTTAACACCTCGCCACCCATATTGTGAAAACCAGCGTCCACTGGGTACCAGCGTCCAGCGCCATGCCTAAGTATGGGCCCAGTATTGCACTGGTACCAGCGAGGCACTGGGTACTCTGCGCTAAATGGCTTCACAGGGTTGACTTGAGGGTGCTCATTCGCCCTAATTAAATAAATACATAAGTAAAAGTAGCGAAATAACACACATTCACAATACACAAAGGAAAAACTTGGCAGATTCGACGTACAGTTTTGAAGCGATGATATGTGAAGCACGAATGAGGAAAAGGGATAAAATCACCACAACGATACGAGGTGAAGGTAAATTATGCCGTACACAACTTCCGTGTCATGATTGTAATGTTTGGACGTGTAGTTTATTTTCATCTATTGACGTCACGTGATTCCAAATTTAGCACATTATGAACGTGGTAAGTTGTGATGATCTTACATAACTTTCCTGCCATAATTTTCATGTCTGCACTAGTCAAATACCTTCGTTATCCATCGATGTCACGTAACAACATCGTTATTATAGGTGGAGCTAGCGAACGGCCGCAAGTGCATCATGAAGGGCCCAATATAATTCAACTTAAAGCTGACGCGCGCACACGCTTGGCGCAGCAAGGCGGCCATGCCGGCGCGCATTCACAGCGTGTCACGTTGAAGTGTATTGGCGCCTTGACTGTGGCATATAGTTATGTTGTCACTATAAATGCATCTCATGATTATCATGTTTGCACCAGTCATCCATTGACGTCACGTGATACCAAATTTGGCTGATGTGAAGCTAGCGAAACGGTCTCGATTGCATCATAAGTGTGGCATGTATTCATGTTGTTACTTGACACGCATGTCGTGATTATCATGTTTGAAAGCGTCATTTACCTATGTCGTCCGTTCACGTACCGTTATACTGAACTTCGTATATCTGACATTCACGTAATGGCTGCGAGCGCAACGTGAGAGTGGCATGTAGTCATGTTGTTACGTGACACTCATGTCATAATAATCGTGTTTATCACCAGTCTCATATCTTCGTTATCTATCGACGTCCCGTTATACGAAATGTGGTATAAGTGAAGCTTGCGAAACGACCACCAGCGCGTCAAGAGCGTGGCATGTAGTCATGTTAATACATGACACGCATCTGACGATTATCATATTTGCTCCAGTCACATACCTTCGTCATCCATTCACGTACCGTAATACCGCATTTCGTACATGTGGCGTTAACAAAATGGCCGCGAGTGCATCATGAGCGGGGCATGTAGTCAGGTTGTTACATGATATGCATGTCGTGATTCTTGTGTTAGAGATGTCGCTTGTGTTTGCCATACAATCATGTTATACCCTTCCAGTTTTGCAACATGTCATGTGAACGAAACCACCGCAAGAGCAGCGAGACAATGAAATGTAAATCATGACATTCATGACATATATGCCATAATTGTCATGGTGTGACTAGCCAAATATACTCGTCATACAGTCATGTTAAGCCATACCACGTTTTGTATTGATACCATTATCCAAACAGCCAGGAGAGCTAACAGTCGTAGCCCGCCGTGGTGGTCTAGTGGCTAAGGTAGTCGGCTGCTGACCCGCAGGTTGCGGGATCGAATCCCGGCTGCAGCGGCTACAATTCCGATGGAGATGGAAATGATGTAAGCCTTTGTGCTCAGATTTGCGTGCACATTAAAAAATGCCAGGGGATCAAAATTTCCTTAGCCATCCACCACGGCGTCTCTCATAATCATATGGTGGTTTTGGTACGCTAAACCCCGCAAATAAATCAATCAAGCTACAGTCGTAGATGGCTAGATAGATACATAAATACGCCCTAAATCACCGAAGTTCGCTAAGAAATGCTTTGCATTTAAAAGTTGAAGGCGGCTAGATAGATAGATAGATAGTTACGCGCAAAGTCGCCGCAGTTCACTTAGAAATGCTGCGCATTTAAAAGAAAAAATGAAAACGCCTTCAGACAGAGATTTGAACTCGCCACCTACTGATTTTGAACCGAGTATTCTACCACTACGCCACGCTTTTTTACATATACTCGGTTTTGCACGTGGTACGAAGAGTATTATGGGTCGCTGTCAACACTAATATGCACAACGGAAGCGTTGACAATCGCGAACAGTGACAGTCGCGAACAGATGACAGTTGCGAACGGTTACAGTGGCAGTCGTGAACAATGACAGTCGTGAAGAGTTGACAGTCACGAACGGTTACAGCGCTAAAATTCCTTTAGGTTCACCACGGGTTCAACAATGGAAAGCCATTCCGGAACAAAGCCTTGTTTTTTGAGTATATCAAAGTATGCAGCAATGATTTCACGGAAAAGCACGCGCGCAGGGCGCATGTTAATATCACTGTTGAAACCGGCCTTTCTAGCCCGCCTTAGACAATAAATACCAAGCAACATTATAAAATGAAAAGCCAGTTTATCCTCTTTTTTACTGGTAAATACCCTATACCCAGTGAATGTAAGGAAAGTTCGTTTTTTTGGAGTTCTCTGTCAAGCATTCCTGAAGTAGACATTTCCCAAAAGTGCCAAAAACGTGTTCTATTTTCTCCGGCTTTCCACAGATCAAATAGTTCAAACCCCTTGGCAAATGCAATTCCCTACCTTCTAAAATAGTCTGAACTGACAACGTGCCCATATGTAGTTTAAAGAAAAAGCTTTTTGCACTTGGCTTAATTCGCACTTTCTTAACACGCTTAGAAATATCATTGCCTTTTTCCCCACTATTGATTAACCTATACATAGGGAACTGCAAAAATCGTGTCGCATATGCCTTTATGCAATTCGCTTAGCAACACCGAAAACAGGTATTCATTGGAAAACCAAAGTGACAAGATGTGGACACTGTCCACAACTTCCTTCAAGAAACCTCGCATGCCTTCGGGCATGCTTGCTGTGCTAACCACAAAGTTAGGCAAAACACGCCAAAGGTGTTACAGGCATACCATTCTCAAAAAGGGGTTTCGAACATATTTAAAGAAAATGAAACAAATAACTAGTTGTCGCACTATTAGATGCGACAGGCTTAGTCCCTTCTGTTCGACATTTCAGAACAATTTTTTCCTTCTACATCTTTTTCTAGTAGACCCCCCTACAAACACCGCAAATATTAGATGCAGCTTTTGCACGTGCACTCCTGAGCAACACAAAACCTGCATAACACACCATAAATTGGTCATTCAATTATGTTGCATGCAGAGGCTCAAGCAAATATTTAGAGACGGTTGCCGTTCCATGGCGCTGTCCTTTGTTTATAAAAAATGTATTGCCACAAACGTCAATAACGCACAACAGAACATTTCCTTCTTAGACATAACCTAACGATGGTGACAAAACAGATCCATATCATGCTCATTTACATGAGCATGGATATGAGATAACGTTGAAAGAACATGTACACTCGATGGTTCACACAAACGCAAACACAAAAAATACTTCAAGGTAAACAAGAGACACAAATGTCCTATCACGCGTTTCTTTTATTTGCTCAGTCCAGTAGTCATTGGTGTCCTTGTAGAGCAGTAAAGGCACGCCTAGGTATTTTACTTGAGTTTTATACAATTGAACGTTAGCATAGATTTCTGGTGTTGTTGTCCAATCTCCGTGCCCCAGCCCCAAACACTTTCACCAGTTTACTCTACTTCCTGTATTTCTCAGAAATTTTTGACAACGGCAACTGTCTCTTATACACTTTCTTTGGTGGCACAGCACACTGCTACATCATCGGCATATTTTAAAACTTTTACCTCGGTGTCAAGCACTCGGAAACCACGAATAAACTCGTTTTCTATTATGGCCAAGCACACGCTCTATATGTACAATGCAAACAAGAGTGAACTTGCCGGACAGACCTGACGTAGAGAATGTTCCAGCATAATAGGGACCCCGGGGTCTCCCACTACGCCACGCCAAAACTCTGGTTGTGTTGGTAAATGACTACTTATCCAAAGAACACGAAACTCTACTTCATGTTTACAAGTCGCACAGTCAAGATTGACGTGATATTGCTTTCCAAATAACAATCGTGCCTTGATTCGAAAGTGACGAATGCCTCTTGGGCGCGAAACGACTTGCGAATATTGGCAAGAGCGCAAAATTTTTTGAAAAATCCTCATTTTCACTCAGAAAATTCGCAAATTGACTGAAGGACAAGCCACAGATTGTCGGCTGTTGCTACCAATATTTTTTTTTCTTTAATAGTCGCTTCTCGCACTTGCTAGTGGTCAACATGTACAGATGCTTCAAAACGACTTGTTCGGTACTTAAGCGGGCACACAATTGAATATTCAGTATTTTTGTCGCGCAAGCGACGATATAGCAGTTGTGATGAGCGAGATAAGAGAACAGGAGACAACACCCAATTCTGGGCCAGCTGTTCTTATTCTGACTTCGTTCTTCTCTTCCTTGCTCTAGCTATCCGCCCGCTGGAGCCCCAGTGTCTTTCTTGGTCATGACACTCGGCCAGGACTGCGCGCGCGCGGAGCTGGCGGCAAAGTTTCTGGTGGGCAGGCTTGGATGCATCGTGGTGGTCAGCCCGGACCACAATGCAAGATAGAGTGACAGTCTGGGTTAACCATCTCTGGTGGATGGCACTGGCTGCCTCGAGCTGGTCGCTCTTTTGCACGCCACGATGTCTCTTGAAAAAGTGTTGTGGACTCAGGTGACTGACACTGGCTGCCCCATCGCTGCCAATGCTTTCGGCCATGCTGAAATTCATTCCGGGTATCTGCCAGCAGTAGATCTGGTGATCGATACTGGCTGCATCTAGGAGGTCAGCCTTGGCCACGCTGGAACTGGGTGCCGGAGTCTGCCACAAGTCTATCATGAGGTCGAGACTGGCTGCATCGTTGGGGTCCGTCTCGGCCATGCAGAGACTCTCTGTGGGAAGCAACTAAACATGCACCTGACAGCGCGCTTCGGACGGGCCGCAAAATCAGCGGCTGACGTAAAACGCCGGACGAGAGTTGCCAAAAGCGTATTCCAAAAGACGCGCTAGGTGCCTTAGCTGGTGTCGAGAGTGGGCACGCAACTTCTCTGGTGTGTGGCAGAAAATATAATTCACGGCCGGTCTTGGCATCTGCGGCAGGACATTCTGTTAAGCTGTCATCGTATGGGCTGCGTCTGTGGGGTCCCTCTCGTGGACGCGATGACTCACCTTGCGGGGCTGTCAAACACTCTGGTCGGTAACCATGGCAATCTCGTAGTGGTCGCAGCACGCTTAGCAGACAGTTTTGTTGGTACAGTTTGGGGCACTGGTCTTCATTGCCATCGGCGTTCTGGACAGGCTCCGATGCCCGGGCATCAAGCTTTCACGCAGGAGCCTCTGCCTTGTTGCCTGTTGTCAGACTGGAGGACTGCGATGAGACATCGAGCTGCTGCCCCACTTGAGCTCGATATATGGTTGTGGGCGCGTTGACGAAAGGCCCAGCTACTCTGGACCCCTCTGTATCTCGCCCCACGAAAGACGACGGGGTGGTCGATGGTTGACACGAATTTGGGTCTGGTGCCAGCGACGAGTCTGGAAGTTCATGTGGAAAACTGGAGTGCTCAGCTGGAGCCTCGAGATGGAACCCTTCTTGAACTCCATCCTCGGTACCAGTCAGGTTGGACGGGGTAGTGGTGGAGAGGTGGTAAGGATTAGGACAAAAAGCAGCTATGAGCTTGCTACTGAACTCCACCCATAACTGCTGCTTCCAGCCTTCATACCGGTGCCACGCCGCTAAACTTTCCCGAAGATGGTCTATGGCTACATACCATTTCTGATTCTCTGTCCAGGCTGCGCGCATTGCTAGCGCGTTGACGAATTCCACCCCGCTGTCAGCGTCGTTTCGGACCCCGTGGAATTCCGGTAGTTCGCAGACGGCTGGTGATTGTGGGGTGGCAGGTGGCGACGCAGAGCTCACCGACGCGAAGCAGTCGAGCTGGTGTGAAAGCTCGGTCAGTCAGTCAGTCAGTCAGTCAGTCAGTCAGTCAGTCAGTCAGTCAGTCAAAGAACTTTATTTGGTCCTGAGAAGACGGCAATGCCCCCGTCAGGGGGTACCGTCAAGGGGCCTCGCCCACGATGGCACCGGGAGGTTAAAGCTCTCGGCGACTTCGCGAGCTCTCTGGACAGCCCTTAGCTGCTAGTCCTTTGCGGAGCTGGTGATAAGCTGGAGCCAGTCTTCCTCAGTGGAGGGAGACCCTGAGCCCCCGTGCAAGTCGTGACACTGCCACAGCATGTGCTCGAGGGTGCATCTCGGGTGACCACAGCGCTGACAGCGTGGGTCTATTCCGTCTACGAATTTTGACCAAATAAACAGACATGGATACGTGTTTGTAGCATTCGCAGGGTGATTGCCTGTGGTCTGTTTAGATGTGGGTGTGGAAGCGGAACCTTCCTACGTCCTAGCTGATAGTGCTTACAGACATCGTTAAAAGTGAGAAGAGGGTCCCTTTGCCACTGCCCTCCCTCAGCCTCCGAGTGCCCACTTCCGGCGCGGTGTTTGAGACCTCGCGCCTGGGAGTGTGCAAGTTCGTTGGCGTTTGGGATGGTTTCGTAAGCATCTTTGCCCACATGACCAGGAACCAAATTATATGCTTTCTGCCTGTCCAAGACGCAGCAGAGAGAACGCGCCTGGCTTCTGTGCACACCGAGCCTTTCATAAATGCTCTAGTGGCGGCTCGCGAGCCCGTGTAAATAGTAGAATGGTTTGTTGAAGTTATGGCGATAGCCACTGCCACCTGTTCGGCTCTGTCGGCATCCGAATTTTCGAGCGTAAGTGATTTTAGCAGCTCTACCCGTAACGACGTAGCTACTCAAACAAAGTGATTGGAAGCTGAGTATTGCGCTGCGTCAACGAAGGCGACATTGTCCTCAATCGTAGCCGCTGTTTGAAGAAGGGCTCTGGCCCTTGCTTTGTGTCTGCCGCAGTTGTATTGGGGGTGCATGTTTCTAGGTATCTGAAATACTGTATACATTTCCCTGACTTTGAGAGGGAGCGCGCGTACCTCTCTGTCTGGCAATGGGAGAACATATACCAACATGTGCTAGTAACTGTCTGCCAGCCTCCGTGGAAGCTAGTCTTGCGATTTGGGCGACCTGTTGTGCCTCTACTATTTAGCTTAAGGTGTTTGGACACCCAGTGCCAATAGATGTTCTGTACTGGTGCTCTGTGGGAGACCCAGTACGTTTTTTATGTTCTTGCGAATTATTGATTCTATTCGTGCTTCATCCCACCTGCTTCACTTGTGGGCCAGGACGATGTAGTTGATGTGGCACATCAGGAAGGCGTGAAAGAGTCTACGAAGGTTCTCCTCGGATAACCCCCCTCGTTTGTTGGCCACCCTCGTGAATAATTTTGTCATGGAATCGGCTTTGGCTGCGATGCGTTCAAACGTGTAGGCGTTACTGCCATCCTCCTCCAGGAACACACCGAGGATTCCAACTTTCTTTACGATCGGAATAATAGAGCCGTTCGTTGTGGTGATCAAGATATCGGGGACACTTCCTTTCTTTGCACCAATTGTTGGCCGGTAAAGAAGCAGTTCCGATTTATTAGCCGACAAGCAGAGTCCTGCTTTGTGAAGAAAATCTTCGACAACCCTGATCGCTGCTTGTTCACGCTCTTCAATTTGCCCATCACTACCTCCCTCGCACCAGACGGTGATGTCATCAGCGTAGAAGGCATGACCGAGACTTTCAATATCGGCCAGACTGTGGGAAACTGCTCTCAGCCATGAGTTAAATAGAAATGGGGATAGCACTGCCCCTTTTGGAGTGTCTCTGGGTCCAAGATCAAACGTCTTTAAGCCGAGAGATCCGAGGCGAATGGTAGCTTTTCTATTCTTAAAAAATGAGCTGATGTAGTTGTAAAAATGCTCTCCTAGACCTGCTTCTTTAATGTAATGAAGTATGTGAGAGTGTTTGATCTTGTCGAAGGCCTTTTTCAGATTAAGTGCCAAAACAGCTCTGGTGTCACTGGAGAACCTGTCAATGATCTTGTGTTTTAAAAGCAACATTACATCCTGCGTTGACGTGGACGGCCTGAATCCAATTAGATTAATCGGAAAGAGATTTCATTCCGCAGCAAATTTAGTAGCCCGCTTGAGGATAACGTGCTCGGCGACCTTTTCTACACATGAAGTGAGAGATATCGGCCGGAGCGAGCCAAGCTCCAGGGGTTTCCCCGGCTTCGAAATGAAGATGACGGTCGCGTCGCGCCACTCTATTGGAACCTCGCCGGTATCCCACACCTCGTTGATTTTATTCGTTAGAAGCTCCATATCCTCGTCAGGTAAATTCTTTAAGAGTTTGTTACTGATCCCTTCGGGACCCGGTGCTTATCTGTCGGTGAGCTCACATAGAACCTCTCGTACCTCTGCGCACGTGAAGGGGGAAGCAAGAGGGTCTGTTCCGTTCTCTGGCAAAGCAGGAGGGTAGTCATTGTGTGAGGAGGGTTCTGTGCAAAGATATCTCGAGGCGAGCTCATCGATAATTTGTGTCTCTGTCAGACCAGAGTTCTTTAGGTTGTGAATAAGTCTGTCAATTGTAAGCTGCTGATTGGTTTTGAATTGTTAATCTCCCAGTAGATGTTTGAGGAGGTTCCACTTCGCACCACTCCTCATTTGCCCGTCGACAGTATTGCATACTTCGTCCCATTGCTGTCTAGCTAGCGTTTCACTATGCTCATCTATCTGCCTATGAAGTTCAGCAATTTTTTTGCGTAGGCATCCGTTTAGTTTCTTCGTTTTCCATTGAGCCTGCAGCGCGTTTTTAGCCTCCAGAAGGTGGGCTAATCGACTCTTCATGTCCTCTATCTCTCTTTCTGTCTTCACTTCCTTTGTGGAAGCAGCAACGTCTTCTTTGAGGCCAGTGATCAATTCGTTTAACGAGTTGTATTTATTCTCGTTTTGCTTCCTGATAGCTCTAAAAAGGTCCCAATCTGTGACGTGAAGTTTTCTCAGTTGTGGTGACGAGATTCTTATCGCGAGGCTGGTAATGTAGTGATCACTACTAAGATTCTCTTGTAAGTTAGTCCATATGAGTTCCTCTGCATTCCTAACCACGGTCAAATCTGGTGTGGTATCCCTGCTGACCAAATCGCCTATTCTGGTGGGGTATCGTGGATCGGTGACCAATGTGAGACCACAAGCTATGATCCGTGCAGCGAGGGCTTTGCCTTTTGCGGTATCCTTGATATAGCCCCAATCTTGATGATGTGCGTTAAAGTCCCCTGCTGTGATTAGCGTTCGATCACCTGCAATTTTACACGCTTTGTGGAAAAGAGCATGAAACGTCTCTTTTCTGTCGGCTGGTGAGCTGTAAACGTTTAAAATAAAAACGTATTGCTTGGGTTTAGCGTTCGGGATGAGCTAGATCATGATGTGTTCAATCTTTAAGTCCGGCCTAACGTCATGAGGTAAATAGGCGAGATGCTTTGAGACAAGTGTCGCTACACCCCTCTTGCCCTCCTGGAAATACGCTTCTGCACGATAGTGACGAAAAGCGATGACATCGGTGAGTGTTTCCTGGAGGAGGATTACTGATGGCCTTTCAGTAGCAAAGCTAAGAAAGTGTTGCAGTACTGCTTTCCTTTTGCGGAAGCTGGCGCAATTCTATTGCCAGATTAGTAGATTGCTTGCATTTGCCATTTTACTGACTCGAAGGGGGTGAACCAAGCAGTGCGTGCTGCCTGTATGATTCTAAAGTTTGAAGCCTCGCGGTGTGCTCGGTCAGTTGGAGCCTGATAGGAGTAATTTCAGCAATAACATCATTTCTTAGCTTTTCAAGCAGTGTTTGGATGCTTGAAACGTTAAGCGCCTCCTCGTCCATGGGCTCAGGGCCTGCCCTGCGTTTCGCCCCTTTGTTGACAGACGCTGTGGCTGCGGTAGCTTGATCACTAGACGCGCGCTCTCTCTGCTGCATTTCTTGCAAGATCGACTTAATATCAGCTAATTTCTGCCGAAGAGACGCATTCTCGCGCTCTAGTGATTGTATTTTGTCTCGCGTTTGCTTTGACAGTGGCCCTGGTTGGCAGGGGCATGGGCCTCACCTGTTCCGGCTACCTTGTCCGCCCAGGTAGGTTGTGAGTTGAAGCCAACCCGGGAATATCGAGAGCGTTCCGTGGCGGCGTTCCTTGGAGCAGCCGCAGCTGGTATCTTGGTAGGAGCGGCAATTTCCCGGTCTCCGGCGTTGCTCGTAGCATTCTTCGTCTTGTGACCGCCTTTTCTTCTCTTTCTACGTCGCCTTCTTACAACGTAGGGAACTTGGTATCTGTTTTTGCAGGTACGGTCACCGGTGAGATGAGCGTCTCCGCATAGCTCGCACTTCGGTTACAAACATTCGTGTCCGTTTGCGATGATCGAAGTCCCACACTTTTCACACACTTTTTCAGTCGGTCTAGGGCAGACATCGTGCTTGTGGTCGATTCGGCCGCAGTTATGGCAAGTGTCGATTTGCCTTATGTACAGTGTACAGCGTAGCATGTTGGGGCCGCAGTGAACATAGTCGGGCACTTTCATGCCGCTGAACAGTACAATAACGGTAGGGGTCTCCTTTATGCGCCTGACTCCGAGCACCATCGGGTTTCTGGGTGTGACAAAAAGGCTTTGCAGCGCAGCTTCGGCCAGATCGGTGTCGATGCCTATGACCACACCTCTACAGGTATTTCCGGAGGTGTAATGTAAGCCGAGATAGAGTGCTTTTTATCTGCCAAGAATATTTCCTGCACTTTGGCAGCCTGGCAGTCAATAAAATGGCTTGCGTGACCTTTAACTGACTGCATGTCCGCATGTCCAGCCCTTTCTCCGGGCGGACGACTACTCGAAAGTGCGATATGGTCAGGCGCGGTAGCCTGGAGGCTGCGGCAACCTTTCTCAGCTGGCTGGCTTTAGCGGGCCCAACGTGGGCTCCGGTTTGCCTAGCTAAGTGCGTCTCGTGCTTGAAGCGGGTTTTGTCCGCATTCCGCTTTCTGTGAGTGGTAATCCAGCCGTCGGACTCGGCTTCCTCTTTGGAGATTTTCTCTCCTTCTACCATAGCTTCATGACGCATGGCCTCCTCGGGGGTCGGCCGAACAAGCGGCCGCGTGTTCCGCGTTTCCGCGCTGCGGCGCCCGATTCCGTGTATACGCACAAATAGGCCTAACTTTTGGTGTCGGAGAAAGGACCCACAAAAGAGGTTCCAGTGAACCTACCGTGATTAATGGGGTATCCAGGTGTTCCTTGAAACTTCCAGGAGTTGCTCCAGTAGAAATCTCGGAGGGAAAGCACATCGGACTCAGTTGAACAACGTCGTTTGGCGGAGCCGATGCAGACACGTCCGCAAGCCACCCCACCACCTAGCGTCTCTCCTCAATGAGATCGTTCACCACGGTGTGCGATCGGCGGCGTAGCTGTAGCCAAACTCAAGCCTCTTTGAGAGAATACTGAAGCTACCTGCGTTGTTCCGGTGTGCTTGCCTCAAGGTCATATGGGGCAGCTACATTCAACACTGCGTTAATGTCACACAATGCTGGCAACATTGAAGGAGCTCGCTCGGCGATAACGCTGCCAGTTTGCTAGTCTCGGCGCGGAGTAGCACGATAGTACGCCGCAGTTCCACGGCACTGTCGCGCGAGGCTTCTGTACCACTTTGCCTCGCGTCCGTGAAGTACGTGGTTCTAGTCGTACTTCCGTTGGTGACACGCACGTCCAAGGAAGCTTGAACAGCGTTTCTTGGCGGCTCATGTGTCGGAAGAGTTCTGGACAGGGAATGCAGGCTGTGGGAAGCTTGAACAGCATTCCCAAAGGACTGGAGTCCGTGCGTATTACAGCCGCGAAGTGGTAGCCTAGTGTCCATTGGGTGATGCCCTGGTATCACAGGGGAGGCATGAACACCGTCCACTGATGATTCGATGGGCAGCTAAAGCGGCGGCCGGGTTGTCGATTCCATCGCCAAAGAAGCGTGAACGGCGTTCCTGGTTGGAGAAGCCCGCCCTTCCGACGAAACACGAAGACACGTACCAGTGGCTTTCCGGAGAGGGTTCACTTGTCGGCTTGGGCTGACGGCAGAATCCATAGCCAAGGACGCGTGGACAGCGTCTCTTGTAAAATGGTACCGGTAACGTGAAGTGCTGCCACCGAGGACGCCTTGAAGCCGTCCCCGAACGGTGGTGGCAGTGGCGGCAGGTGAACAGCTACCGAGGAGGCGTTTACGCCGTCCTCAAGCGGCGCTTGTCGCGGCTGTCCTGGGTGACGAAGCCGGGACGTAAGACTTCTTCTTCGTCGACTGCGCCATTCTGATTAGTGAGACAGAGAACAACAGACAACACCCTATTCTGGGCTAGCTGTTCTTATTCTGACTTCGTTCCTCTCTTCCTTGCTCTAGCTATCCGAGCGCCGGAGCACCAGTGTCTTTCTTGGTATATACACAGTATATATCCAGCATGCCAGTGTACATATTTACAGTTATTTCGATACCTGCAACACAGAAATCAATGAAGAAGTTACTGATACAATCGGCTAAAAAGCATGCCAGTGCATTAGTTCACTAAGGCGTACAAAATTAAAAGCTCAAAACTGCGTGTTCTTACATACGAGTGAGAGAAGTACCAACTACTGCGCTCAGAAGGATGGTTCCGCTGACAGCCTGGGTTGCTGAAAGGACAACACATCGATCATTGTCGCTCCTTTCACGGACACCGCGCACGCGGAAAAATGGTTGATTTAGGCTCAGCAATGTCCTAACTGTACTTTTAGGTCATTCTTACTTTTTAGAATTGTGCCAATATCAAGTAAAAAATGGCCCCGTATCTGCATGTTAATTTGCCAATGTCGTCGAAAGACGATAGTCTTGCGTGTGGAGAGTGTGAGCAAAAGATTTATTTGATGCTCTTTGCAAAAAATTACTGAATTGTATTCTGGAGTTGCTGCGTTAGAGTGCCTCGAGCGTGCAGCGGGGGTGAACAAGCGCATCAAGGCACGTCACATGTGAGACATGTGCGCCATCTCGCCGTTTTCTTAGAAAACAAAGCACGTGGCTTGGAGACGCGTGTGTGCACCCGTCTCGGAGGTGATACGGTGTAGAAAGCAAGGCGTTGGGTAGGTGTCACTACCGTTTCGTCTTTGCAAAGCGTTGGAAACACTCGCCTTTCCGTGCAAGCGTTGCATGGTCAGCGCACCGTGATAAGAGCTACGTTCCTTAAAATTACTTATGTATGCCTTTCCTAGTAAAAGACGCACATGCAGAATATATACATGCTTTCATGACCCCCAGAGATGTGCGATATTTGCTTTTTAAGTGGCCGTTGCACAAGTATGAATGCTAAATCTTGAGCAAAATTGGTGGGTGCTGCGGATAAGGTCGGCTGTTTCAAGTAGCCGATGTTGTTTAAGAGTGGCTAAAGAGGCAAATAGACAGACAGACAGACCAAAATTTTCGCGTCGAAGGTCCTTAAGAAATACTATCGTCTTCAAAAGCACCAGTAGCAGTACACCAACGCGGCCGGCACGATAAGCTTCGCTGGGACAGGGCACTATAGGTAGGCCGCTCACCGTAGAATGCTCCACCGCTTACTTTTCTCCGCTTCTTCAAATCCTTCAATCCAACCGTACCCCGAAGCAGTGGGAAGGCACTCTTCACGACGGTGCACCCAAGGTCTTCCGGGCCCTCATTTTCAGGGCCTGGGCTGTCGCAGAGGTTACCATAGGAGTTCTGAAATAGGGACCCTCCCAGTTTTCTTTGAATTTTCACGATAAAATGTTTTCATCATTGTCGACGCATCTGGGTTGCGATGCTTGAAGTTTCCGTATTTGAGCTTCGCAACATTTCCAACTGTTACGCAAACTGTACCTGAAGTAGTTAGAAGGTCAATAGTTGCCAGACATGCATTTCTGGAGTGGCGATATTGATCTACAGGTCTTTTTTGGCCTCCACTGGCAGTATACAGCGGGCGTGTCATTGTACAGGTTTGCAGTTATATCAATACCAACAATTAAAAACGCCCAAAATATACTAATGCAATCCGCTCAAAACGTAATCCAGTGAGTAAGCTCACGAAGGCGTGCCAAATTATGAACTGGAAATTGCGGGTTGTTACATTTTAGTCAGAGAAGTATCGGCTATGAGCAGCCGCCAGCTTTCGGTTACAGCCTGCGTAGCGCACGCTCCTTGTGCGAACATCGACACCAGGCGAACTAGTTCATTTTCTATTCATGGATGTTTAAACTATACATTTCAGTTATTCTAACACTTTGAAATTGTGTATACACGAAGCAAAAAGCGCCGGCAACTTATACACAGACGCGGCCAGTACAATATGCCTAATGCTTGCTGGGCTGGGCACTGGGTAAGACGAAGACCGCTCTCGACCCGGTGACACGGGATGGTTGAAGTTTCTTCATTTGAGGTTAGAAATGAATCTAACTCTGAGCTGAAATAAGCAGAAGTATAAGCATGGCCAGACACCCATTTACGCAGTGTGACGGATTCTAACGACAGCTTTTTTTTTCGCCTCCACCGGGAAACCTTGTGAAGTGGTCGAGAGAGCTCACTTACATTTCGTCAACACGGCGGCAAACACGATTTCCTGTTTCTGTTAAAACTTGCGTCCAGCTCCAGGCTCATAAACACTGCAACATTTAATCGTTAAAGCATTACACGGTCGACGCGATAATGACCCGTATACGCAGGGGCACGTGAAAAAGGTGCTATAATTGCAGCGATGCCAACGTCTGCCGCAAAACTTACGTAAGCTCGGGATCCGTTTGGGTAGCATCTCTGCGTGCCGTTGAATCAAGCGTTTTATATTCAACGAGACCGACACGCACCACGGCACACGCTACATAAATGTGCACGCTGCAATGGCAGAAACAGTGCGTGCTCCAGTATTTCTCAACACTGGTAAGTTAAAATTCCAGCACTTCCAGTACTTCTCAGTGTGCACCAGCATCACAGCGGTTATGCCGGTCTCCCTCCCAGTGCGACAAAGCTATTTTTTAGTGCACCCAGTGAAGAACCAGTTAATACCAGCGTGTACCAGTGCCAAAAGACGTACTTCAACACACTGGGGATTCCGTTTTTTTAATAGGGAAGATTTCAGCATTCAGGCTTCTGAACCTAAATCCACAAGGACTCCAAGGTTTAATTTCGGAGTTGGCTTTTCATTCTGCTCCAACCATCCGCACTTTGATAATTGTGTCTAGTGGCCTTCTTACTGAAGTATTTTTTGGGAAATGGTCATGATGAATTGTGGTTATGTGCTAGTTCCTGAAAAGGTATGTTACTTAAGAGATTTCAAGAGAGTGCTAGAGATCATCGAACAGACTCGCAAGGGTATGAGCGCAATGGCTTCTGAGCAAGACCATCACCTACTGAGATTGGAGTCGATGGTAATATAGCAAGCAAGCAGCGAACATTTTGCATGCGAGTTGCGAGAATGGCATGTGGAGGGGCTCAAATTCTTGAAGTGTCAAGTTGATCTCGTTTTGAATAATGCCAGCCGTTATCTCCCAGATTTGTTGGTTTTTATAGCCTTTTGTTCACCATTTCCCCTCATGCATAGAGATTCTTAAAATTCAATAAAGCTTAAAAGGCCGCATCTTCATACTATCAGGAGACTGTTTATCGTGTGACATTAACCTCGTAGAGGAGCAGCAAGGAGCCAGTTTCACTATGCCAGTCGCATTTTAAGCACACTTATAGAGCATGAAAAGACGGTGACAATAATTCTCGATGAAGTTCATCTGCGGCCTTGTTTTATTACAAGGCTAGCTCTTCGGCGTTGCGGCCGAATAATCAACTGCGGCAAAGACATCCCACGTATTGATGATACAGAGCCTTTTTGCTACAAACAAAGATGTTGTACACGTTCCTCCCGTGGCGCAAACTGGTGCTAAAGAACTACGTGACTTCCTGCTGAAGCTCATTCTTGATTTGGAACATCTTGTTTAAGAATAATTGCAGTACTTTAAGTCAATACTTCAATAAACAGAAAAGGTAGATCCTTCTTTGCTATGTCCGCAAATGTCAGCAATGTTTACCATCATCGTGCTGACTCATCGCGACCACAGTTTTCCGTGGTGGACCAAGTTCACATACTAAAGTGTGTGAGAAATATTCGGCTCAATCAACGAAATATTGAAAAATACATGTGCTTTCCAGAAATAAAAAGTAATGAGGCTGAACATAAGATACTTAAAGCATCTTTCAATGTATTGTTTGAGTCACAAGAAGCTGAGAACATTGAGCTGTTGAACTTAGCGCCAACTCTCACTTTGCGCTGAACCCCTCCAAAATGAAGCGACTGGACGTTAAGCTTGCCATAAACGTCTTTACCTTTTCTACTATTGATACTCTAAATACCACAGTGTTCCAGCATGCTAAAGAAATATCTGAGTTCATTGACATCATATATTCTTGGTGGAACATTGTTAACGTAAAGACACCAAGAAAAAACAGTGGTTGTGAGATCATTTGCAATGACCAATAGTATCATCGTTGTGTCCGCCGCTTGAGTTCTTGCAAAAAATAGTTGAGCGGCTTTATGAATGGAAAAGCCTCAGACATGGCCATGCACACTTTACACGTTTAACGCACGCAGATTTTAGCCACACTACCCACGCCTTGCACGATTAGCCATACACTGCCTGGAAGAGCTTCATTTTCAGTCGTTCGTTTGGGCAAATTTCAAACTGACTGCTTGGAGGATCGCTGCGGGAAGTATCAGCAGCTATTGGGTGTGAAGTACCATGTGTCTAAAGGCAGATATATGAATCTGAAAACAAACTGCGTTTGCAGAAGGTTTTGGAACTGCTAGATTTAGACATGCTACCATCCCCAAGTGCGAATAGATTGAGTACAGGTGTGCCGTCAGCACGCAGCCAGTTTGACGTCGCTGTAACTGATTCTGACATTCAGAAAAAATTGTCAAGGCTTGCTGCAGTAACATACGTTGCTGGCTACTAAGCTCATGCAGCTTCAAAGTGATTGGTAGCGGATCTTGCAGTGAACACCTTGTGATGCAAGATGTCCACCTAGGTGATGCTGAGAATGTAATAATCACGAAGATGTTGAAGGGTGGAGTTAGTATGAGGCACCAATTACGGCATGTTGGGTGTAGCGCAATCAATGCGGCTGATGTAGAGCGCGTAGCCAGTTACCGACCCGTCAACTAGCGAAGCCAATCGGTTCCGCGAAGACGAACGCGGAAGTCCCTGAGCATAGGAAAGAAAGGAGCCTCCTTCGTTCTCACGGTTCAAAAGCTGAGCCGTCAAAGTAATCGCCGTTCAGGACTAGAAGAAGAAGGCTTACTCGGAAAAGCGTCTAGCAAGAGGCAGGTCAGGCGCCACCGTCTGAGTTTAGGCCATTGTTAGCATGCACGCGTGTCATTGAGAATGACGCGGGGACGCGACCACTTGGCTGACCGAGACATAGTGGGGGCAGGGAAACTACCATAATCTCCCCCGCTGTTGTTAGGATGTCGGGGAGCCTCGATGTCGCATGCACACCTGGTAAGCGCACGGAGCCCAACGATGTACCCACCGCTCTTAAGGAGGCTTCTAGGAAGCAACAATTAATGAGAGGACTGTCGGTGCTCGATCGTGAGAACGGCTGCCGACGGAAGTCGGCCGACAGAGGCAGCACGGCCTGGCATGTTAGAGAGTGTCACACACGCAGAACCTTTCTCTTTGCGTGTTTTATTTGGTAACGCGGTTTTAACCAATGTAGTACCTGTTATGAAGGTATTTTTGCTATTGGTTGTGATGATGCGAGTCCCAACATGTGATTGGTGTTTGTAAAGACTCTTTGTTCAACCGAGGGTTGAAGAGAGGATGTTTGAATCTGAAATAGAGGGCAGAGGTTTGGACTTGGACTCTGGCAAACGCCTGAAGCTGCAATAAAGCGTCTCTTCACCGACTACAGCTCTTCCTTCGCGCTGCCACCGTGCACTGCAGTCATCGAGGGGACCCATTCCGAACCAGAAACATCTTCCCTCCTTAGCTAGTGTAGAAGCTTGTCGAGGAGGAAGAAATTAAATTGTGGGCTGAAGTTTCACCGAGCAGATGTATTTAACGCTGTGCAGTTTCATCATCATCATCATCAGCTTGACTACGTCCACTGCAGGACAAAGGCCTCTCCCATGTACCGCCAGTTAACCCGGTCCTGGGCTTGCTGCTGCCAATTTATACCCGCAAACTTCTTAATCCCATCTGCCCATTTAACCTCTTGTCTCCCCCTGTGAAGTTTACTGAAGCCATCATAAATAATCTCAGGGCGCCAGAATACTGTGCGGTTTCTCAGCCTTCCTATGGAGCAAGACAATCTTGTGACCTTTGTATTCTCGGCCATTGGAGACTATGAGGACCTAGATGTGGGTGATTCTGGTCATTCTGCACTGAGAATAATAGAACATGTTTTAAGTGCAGCAGCGAATACACTGCTGAACAACTTGCGCCGCACATAAATTGACAATTTACGTAATGGTAAGAGTGAGCGAAAGCTAAAGACCTGAAGGCCTGAGAGCTGTTTCTCGTTCCTTACGTTTTTTTTTCATGGTGCTCTGTTTTTTAGATGATATTTGTAAGATTTGTTGACATAACCCTTGTAAAAAACGTGCGCCATAGCTAGGCTTCATTTGCACACAATATCATCATATAAACGATGCATTTTGTTCGTTATAAACACTATCCTTGAAGGGCATTGGTTTGTTGTTTATCATGGAATTTCTCCATGTTACCGCATTACAACATTACGTAAACCATTTTGCACTTACGGGAGAAATTTTTGTTTTTGACTGAGTCTTCGTAAATATTTCAACATTTTATGTAGACTGAAGTGACCCGCAAACAGGGCAGGTGGAAATAAAATAACTGTATCAGAGATTGCACAAGAAGGCTGAAGGTCGTTTGGTGCAAACTTTTTGTGCATGCCACGATTAGAATAAATTGTACACCATTAAAATATATCTTATTATTCTTGTGTCTAGCTCCGTTTTGAAAATGCGAGAATGCGCATAATTACACGCTTTAAACTGTTTCTTGATGAATGGAGTTTTTATATGGTTTCATTAAACTATACATTGTGACTTGACTGTGCTGTACTGCTCTTTCGTAGGCACTTCGGTCTACGACTAAAGTGAAAAAGTTTCCTTTCTATAGCATTCGTAAGGCATTCACGGGCGTAAGCACAATAAGAGATGTCATGTTACGATACACACAAAAACCACGTTTCTAGCACATTATATTAGAATGACGTCTGTTATCATGGTGTAGATTGCGGCAAAGCGGTGCGAGGTACCCATTTTTTGCATTCAAAATACGTGTCTTGCGTTGGGGCTGAAGCATATACAGTGCTAAATAAACTTGGAGTACTGCGCTAATGTTTCGAAGCCTGAAACAGTGACTCGCGAAGTGACTACCTGCAAGCGCGACAAACGTAGACGCGTTGAAGACAATGGTCCGGCCCATCTCGCTAGCGTGACGTCAAATCGGTGTTCGGAGACCTTGGTATTTTTTAGGTGGCTTAGCCTGTACTCACTGACAACGCTTCTTGGCATTGGAGCGATGGTTACAGGGCCAAGTTGAAGGCATCCTACCGCCAATGAATGTAGTTCCACAACGACTTCCGTATTTCCACCGTGAAGTATATTGAAGTTCCCTCTTTATTTTCTACGTGGAGCTATTGGAGACAGGCCTCTGCTTCCACCAATAAGATAGTCGTAATAAATTTTACTTAACCACCATATGGTTCTGAGAGGTGCCGTAGTGGAGGACTCCGGAAAATTAAGAACTCTTATAACGAGAACATAAAAACTTGTGATATTACCTTTGATACTATGACAACGAAATATCAATTGCAATATGAAATAATAAAACACGTGGGGGCCACGCTGCCTTGACAGTTACGCAGCAGAATTAGTCACGTCATATATTTTGGTGGACTCTACTTGCATCTGATTGTATTTTAGCCGGTGAGATTGAAGTCAATTGACCTCTGCATGCCCCAGAAACGTAAAATTTCAGGTTTCAAGGCAGTTTGAAGAGTCCGTGCTTCAAAAATAAGATGAATACAGCCTGTCATTTGGGATGCCATGTGCACAGATTACTGCGTCAACTTATGAAATGGAACATTTACCTACAATTTCTTATCTTTGAATAAGTTTATGGTGGTTAATGAATAAAATTCATGTGGTCATTGTAAACTTTTTCAATAAACAAATTCAGTGTATCACTTTATTACCCTTTACCGATTGAGCAAAGTCAAAGTCCGGCCCTACCAGAGCCGCCACCTCAAACCCAGGTCCAGCGCTAAGCCCGGCGGTTTCAAGGTCGAGCCCAGCTAGGGCCCGCCGTGATGCCTACTTTAACCAGCACGGCCCACCGTATGCGGTCTCAGGTCACTCAGCGAGAATTCGCGAGGAGCCGAAAGTGTGCCTGCTCAAACGGTCTGAAAAAAATCACAGCAAATTCATAGTGTGAATACTAATGAGTGGGGCGAAGTGTTCGTGCGTCCATCTGTGCTTCTGGCTGTCAATGCGTACGTCCGTGTGCTGGTCCGTGCGTCCATCCATTGGTCCGTACGTGCGTCTGTCCGTTCATCTGTCTGTCTGCCTGTCTGTCTGTATGTATGTATGTCTGTCTGTCTGTCTGCCTGTCTGCCTGTCTGTCTGTCTGTCTGCCTGCCTGTCTGCCTGCCTGCCTGCCTGCTGTCTGTCTGTCTGTCTGTCTGTCTGTCTGTCTGTCTGTTGTCTGTCCATGTGTCCGCCTATCTGTGCATGTGTCCGATCACGTTTGCGAATGCAGATAGCGTGGAGGTAACACCGACGAGACGCGAGTCATGAAGCTGAGCGCAAGCGTCTTCAAAGAGCTTCGTTCATGCCCAATCAACGATCCGCCACGTACGGCGACCATCGAAGAGACTGAGGGAGGCACTTCTTCCTCGCGCAATCAGGCAAAAACCGTGCGGAGATTAGTGGTACAAAATCGGAGAGTAGTGGTACAGTGCCATCTAGCGTATCCTCACTCAACTGCATTTTGTGAGTTCTCCTGTGAGACAGCGCTAACTATTACTCTTCGAGAGATACTGTGTCGCTTCTTTTGTTTATACACACGCTGGAAAAGGTTAAACTTGGATGGAACTTCGCCTCTAAAATTCACAAAATCGGGAACAGTACTCACTTTCCCTCTGCCAGGAAAGTCTAGTCGCAGAGGAACAAAAACGCACGCGCCGCTGTCACCATGCTCTTGATCAAGGCCTGTCTGCTTTGATTCGCAGTTCGTGCTTCACGTAGAACTGGGTGTGTTCCTGCGCGTCCTCGCCGGCTCCATATTTGAACGCGACAGCATTGCAGATGTCGTTTCGCGGAAAGGTCGGCATCGTCGTCGTTAGTCGGGAAAAAGAAATCAGCGTTGTCCGTGACCGCCAAATTGAGACAGACAGAAATCAGATCCGTGTAGGAATCGCACCCATGCATTTTTTATGACATGAAGCTGTTCAACTGCAAAGCTAGAACACTGCGGGAACCAGCTTCGAAAAGGAAAAAAACTTTATGAATGACATGCAGTGTCATGTAACATGTCTATGTGTCATGAAACATGTGTGGTGGAGTCGCGGTCCAAGAAATGCTTCGCAAAAGCATAGCCACGAGGCGTCAGCTCGTGATCTTACCTAGATATACCACGACCCCAAACTTTCAACCTTGCCGGGTCACAAGGAACTTTAAAGGTAATTACCCGCTCCTTACAGTACGCATAACCACTTTTGCAGTTCAGCACAACACATTTCCGCCTCATCCTGAAGAAACATGCTCGAAATTTGTGCCGCGCTCTTCTTCAACGCAGCGTGAAAAGCACGCAGATAGTCAGCGCTACCGGCGTAACGCACTTAAGCTATTCCACTGGCAAACTGCGAAAGGATTCACGACAGCTTTTGGGGAACTTTCCTTCTTAAGGCCACCCACGCATGCGCACACACATGGCGAGCGAGGAGCGAGAGACGCATGCATGCTGTAGACGTCGTCTGCTCCAGGTCAACACTAGCAGCTAGTTTCAGGCGCATTGCGTCCGTAATTCCAACAATATCAGTTAGTAACTGATAAATATCTGTAACGCCTGTTTTCAAATGTTTCACAAAAAAAGTTTGAAAACTTTCGCATTGTACTAGGCACTATCACAATTTCATGCGTAGTGTTCTTTCTAGCGCACGTAAAGATGTAAAATGTGGCAACATGCCCAAAGCGTAATTTGCTCATTGGTGGCGTCAACTTTCTGCATTCTCACAGAAGACAAACGTACGAAGGGGATACAGGAAGTTAGGTGTGTTGGCAGCTAGAACGGGATGTCAGAAAGCACAAGAACGGGTTGATTCACAAATATCGGCAAGGCCTTCGCCCTGAAGTGGGCATTATCATGCTGAAGATGTTGATGATGATATCCTATTGTGATAAACCAAAAAACTTCATTTGTTTATTGTTCTCTCTATGTCCGAACTGTGTTTAGTTCTAAAAGACCTTTCCAAATGACCGAAACATTCTTCTTGGCGACTTCTTCTTTACAATGTGACTTTTTCCGGTGCTTACATAATTTCTTGATCGTCAAGACACTCATCCTAGGTAGTGCCGTAGTTCACTTGTTATTGACAGCTGTCTACTCGCATAAGCAATCACATTGCCTCCACTGTCCAGTCCCTGCTGGAGCACTGCTCCAAAACACAAACTACAAGCGTCAGTATGCAACATAATTGACGAATCGTTATCCGAAAGAGCCTAACATGGGAGCCGCTCGTATGCGTTGACGAAGTGACTGAAATATCATACTCTCGTCGTCACCTCATACTAAAGGAATATTGCCTTCAGTGAGCTCTACCAATCAGTATGCAATGAGCGACACTTTCGGAATATCATGATGATGTGAGGTGCTTTATGGGGCAAGGGTCCTTTAGAGTAACAAACGGCAAATTATAGGAGAAGTGATGCGAACGATGGGTACGGTGCAGAGCTGTGTAATGGTTTTAATTATTCTAGCGCAAAGATGGCTAAAGATACAAAAGTGTCAAAATCATCAAACTGACGTATATACACTCTAAAGAAAAATTACTCAAAAAAGGAGTTACGGGGCCCAATACGCACGTGCGATGAACGAATATACCATTGAGGAGCACCCACAGACGGAAGCGTGCAGCGCGAAACCACTTAGTCTCCAAAGAAACGAACCGCCCGGGGATTGCAGGCAGCGCGAAAAGTGTTTGCAAGGTGACTGACCCTCCTTCCCCACAGAACAAATGTTCTTCTCCTCCTCTGCTGACTCAGCCTTACTCCGTATTTTGCCGGTGACGGTTGCGTAGCGTCGTACTCGGAGTGCTCGAACACGGCCGCGTGGATTCGACGATCTAAGATTTACGACGTGCTGCTTGTGTGTATGCTTGTGTGTACGCTTGTGTACGCTTGGGCTGCTACTATTGCGTTTCGCTGCACCCATGAAGTATGGAGCAAGCCTCGACACGTCTCAACACCGCGCAGTATATCTCTGGCTTCAAGATAGTCACGACCAACAGACGACAACAAAAGTTTGGGAGGCTAATATGGCGGCTGAAAAGCCAACAGGCCTACCGGATATATACTTCAGTCCGCCTCGGGGCAGAAAACAGCGCTTGATTCTAAGGCAAGTGGGTCATCAATCTTTATTCTACTCTACTTGTTGCGTGTGTGATACGGATGGCGCTTGCCGGCAATGGGATCGGTCGTGCTGTATATCACACGCACGAAATGCATAGTGAAGGACAGCTTCGGCGTCAGCAGTTCACCTGTGCTTTGCGACCACCTGGGAATTGGCCGCTATCCCGTACGCTGGCTCATCGAGTGCTCGCCTGTCTACGCCATCGCGATGAGCTCCGGGCTGACGATATTGGGCTCAGACCTCGTCGCTGTGTTGGAAGTCATTGAAAACACAATGCGGATTCTCGTAACGAGCTTGGTTGTAGTATGTCGCGCGTTGTAAGTGCACCAGCACGGACTGGCGGGACTTTCGCTAGCGCCGGGACTCACTGAAAAGTGGTCGCCATTACAGTTGGCTTTCCCGTCAATCTGTCGCAAGCACCTCGGCGCCGTCCGCTGGCCGTGGTGGCGGACTCGCGTTTGCGCACTGCACTCGCTCGAGTTTGTGGAAAAGGGCCGCATTACCATCGATTTCTTCGACGTCAGCTCCAAACCAGCTCAGCGCTGTTCGTGGCGGCGTCCAAGCGTACGCTTGCTCTCCTATTCGAGGTTCGCTGGCGGCAGACACTCTGCGTGCAACGCCGTGTTTCGTCTCGCGCTCGCTTGCTCAAGCTGAATGACGTCACTCGCTTAGAACTCGCCGACATATTTCTCATGCATCTGTATTCATCCTCTGTCACGTGTGACTCACTTATTTACATATTTATTGTACAGCCGTGGGCACACAGCGTGCTGAAGACTGTTTGCGCTGGCGGCTGCGATGCCTATCATCCATCTCTTTCGTCACAGCAGCTTCAGAAGGGCTGTGCGAGATGTGAAGGTAAAGTTATTAGTGTGTTATATTTTCACACGTGCCCGTACTTGTCATATGCGTATATCTTCATCTTCTGACACGTGTCTACATCTTCTGTCACTCTTTGTGCTATAATATTGTACGTGCAGCGTGGGAAGACAACAGGGAGAAGGCTGCGAGCGCTGGCGTCTGCGAAGCCTGTCGTTTATCGCTTCTGTCCGAGGAGCTGCCCAAGGAGTGAACAAGATTTGACAACGAGACTGGACTTGTACACTTCACCATGAATTCACTTGAAAGAAAGGAGAAACTTCATGTGTATGTACAAAAATAATAGATTTGATGTCTCAATTTTGTCGTTCGTTGTTGCCGTGACTGCGAAAGCAGTTACACATAGGTGGCTAACTACTTTTTCGCGTGTTTTTTTTTTGCGCAACTTGTTGCTCACTGCGCAGAAAAACAGGCGAAAAAAGTATTAGGCCTGGCGGAAAATAAGCAAAGAACAATGTTTGAACTGGGGACAAAAAGTTCTTCCGATTGTAGTATTTGAGTGGATCAACCGTTGTCCAGCAAGGGGCAATCGTGAGGACTAACGGTCACCCGGTAAAGTGTAAATGTGGGGAGTAACAGTTTCTCCATAAGGTGCAAACGTGAGGACTAAATACTAGTCCTTTGAGGTGAATTATGGGACTAACGTTTACTCACTAAGGTGTAAGTGCGAAGACTAAGTCTTAGTCCGTTGAGACCCAGTGCCATTGTTCCTCAAAGAAATAATGGTTGTGGCAGCCCCAATAGTCCCCAAAAGGACAAACCACACACCCTTTGAACACCCTTTTGCCTTAGAGTGTATCTGCAGTGAGAGTGTATGGAGAAAGGTCGTGTTAATGAAGCCATGGCTATGTTGCTACCGCAGCAGCAACGTCAGTGCAGAGATCAAGCAACAGATCACCTTGGAATATTAAGTAAACATGTTCATCATTTCTAGCCTATGTAACCATTCAAGACGTAAATATTGATTCAAGTTTGATATTGATACCTCGTAGAGTGGGAATCGCTGATATGCGAAGCACGAATAAGGAAGGGTGATTTGATTGATGATTGATATCTGGGGTTCAACGTCCCAAAACCACTATATGATTATGAAAGACGCCGTAGTGGAGGGCTCCGGAAATTTAGACCACCTGGGGTTCTTTAACGTGCCACCCAAATCTGAGCACACGGGCCTACGACATTTCCGCCTCCAAAGGAAGGTTGATTTGTCACTCTAAAATCAGCCCAACATTGCCGTACTTGACTTTTACGTCGTGATTATCACTTTTGAACTTGTCATTTACATTCACCATTTATTCACGTCACCTGATACCGAATTTGGCATATGTGCAGCTAGCAAAAGGGCCGCGAGCACGCGATGAGCATGGCATGTGTTCATGTTTTACATGACACGAATACCATTTATATCATGTTCGGATGAGTCACATACCTTCGTCGTTCATTCACGCCCCGTAATATCAAACTTGGTATATTTGAAGCTAACGAAACGGCGGTAAGCGAGCGTAACGTTTACGCGTGCGCAAGCTGGGGCAGCAACGTTACGCTCGCAAAATGCGTGATTAGCGTCTGTCGGCGATGCCCAGCAGCACTGATTGATTTGTGGGGTTTAACGTCCCAAAACCACCGTATTATTTTGAGAGGCGCCGTCGTAGAGAGCTCCGGAACTTTCGACCACCTGGGGTTCCTTAACGTGCACCCCAAATCTGAGCACACGGGCCTACATTTCCGCCTCCATCGGAAATGTAGCCGCCGCAGCCGGGATTCAAACCCGTGACCTGCGGGTCAGCAGATGCCCGGCGGAGACCGGCGCGAATCGGGACATGCTGCATTTCGCTCTGACAGCGTTACCTACGCAACAGCGCGTCTGCTTAGCTTTGTGATGAAAGGACGCAGGGCGCGCTCACACGCGCATGCGTCCACGCAAGGCAGCGCGGCGCGTGTCTGCGAGTATTCGCAATGCCCACTGCTAAAAGGAGACGCTCGTTGGTCAAAGTTGTCCTTCCGCGATGGAAGAAGCGGCCCCGCTGAAGCATCGGCGAGGTCCGAATTATTGTGATGTGGGCTGCCACAATAATGCAGAAAACAACAAGGAACGCTCCCCACGTGTGAAGCTGTATCAGTTTCTCACCTAGTCGCAGCCGGCGAACACACCCGCATTCGCGAAAGATAAAGCAAGCATGGCACGAGGGCCGAAAAAAAAGGCGAGCACTTCAACTTGACCCGCTGTGGTTAAACTTAGTCGCTGCTTTGCATCGACCACAGCGGGTCATGCGCGGCACGGAGGACATGACTCTAAAACTTCTCGGGAATTTCAATGACATGTCTGTGTAACTTTAGTTTTATTCATTTTTTAAGCACGCCGCAAACGTTTCCACATGGCAGTACATAGCTGCTACAGCTAGATACCACATAAAAACAACAACTATATGATTTTCAAAAACTTCAACACAGCACATCGATAGAGTACGCGGCTTCATGTCGGCAGAATGAGACTTACCTCGAGGCATACGTCGTACGCGGTATTATTATGGAGAACCCAAGAAAAATGCATTTCGCAGTGACTCGGGCTTCCTCGCCTTCTTTCGTCTGTTCCACATCATAACTTGACTAACGACCTTTACTCCTTTTGTTCGATCCTTTTCTCGAATGTGCTGGTGCAGCGCAGATATCTTTGTGAATCCGTACTACATGCGTTACATTGTGAGGTGCTCAAACGCAATGCGCGCTCTCTGCATGAGCACGTAAGCGAGTTGCAGCGCACTCGAGAGAAGGGAAAATGCACCATCTACATCAGTGATTTATATTGATTCGGAGTCAGTGACTTCTCTGTAACAATATTTTTCTATCAAAGATGACGCTGCCTGTCCAGAGTCACAGCCCCACCATGCGTTGCTTTGGCTTCTTTCATGTGACTCGTCGTGCAAATCAAGAAGGCTGCAGGGGTATGATCAGCCCGTCAACTCGCACTGGAAAAGATAGAGCACACGTAGGTACTCCCGAGCTGCTTTCACCGGATGAATTTTTGATCGCCAACTGAATGTATATCGGACCAAAGTTTTTTTCCGAACTATAGGAATTGCTATATGTTCGCTACCTCAATTTTTGTCACAGTGCGAAGTGTGGTGGTGTCAGCTGATCATCAGTGTATCTACGATGCTTTGCGTAATATTTTGCATGCTATAGAAAATTTGTGGACTAGAATTCATGTTCAAACTGAACTGCACTCAAATAGAGAGAGAGAAATAATTAAAAGGAAGAGACAGGGAGGTTAACCTACACGAACTGGTTTGCTACCCTGTACGGGGGTGGGTAAAAGGGTCGGAAAGAGGAGAGATATAAAATAAATTAGGAAAAAAAACCACACTGCACTCAAATAGTTTGTGGTGAGCCTGCCTGGCGAGTTTGCCGCAGTATTTGGCCACTAGCGAGTAGCACGCCGTCGCGGCTGCACAGAACCGAATGTTTACCGTAGCGATGGTTTGCAAATGTCTTACGCCATCGTCATTACTTGCGCTGCAAGCATCATGCAGCTCCTACTTCAACGGAATACAAGCATTTAAGCATTTAACTTCCCATTAAGAAGCGTTTGTGTCACAGCCTTGATCAGACTCCAACAGTGCGCGATTCGCTGCACTCGGTTGTTGCTGGTTTCATCAGCACGATCGAAACAAGGTTATCGAAACAAATAGGAAAGTACGCTTTTCGCAACGTCAAAATTGTGAAAATGTCGAACAACAGTGTCGTTCAGACGGCACCGGTGAAGTGCAGCAGAAGCTTGCGTTGACTGTAGTTGGCGGCAGCGGTGTTTTCTAATATTCACTGTAATTGGACTGCATGCAATGCTCACAAATCTATGTTTTTGGTATTTTAAGCACGCTGAAGCATATTGTAGAATAAATACAATCAAAGTGACTTACGAGCGTGAAAAAAAAACATCAACACCAGACGGCATAGAATTTCACTCGCTGCTCGAATGCTAGCAGCAGATCGTTTATCGTCACTGTCACTCTTAGAGGGTTGACAACCATCTACGCCCAGTAAAAAATCTTTCACACTAAGACTGTTTCTTTGAACATTCCTGCTACAAATAATCTGTGGAAATCTCTCCGCCAAACGACTTTGATAGCACCAACAACGCGTCAATGCACAACCCCAACACGACATTTCTCACCACGATTATCTAGAAGTGTGGAGAAGATTTCGCTCCAATACTAGGCAAAACAAAATCGCTTGCAGTATGCTGCCATCTATCAATGAACGTAAAAACACAACCGGCGCAGTGTAGGTCAAGGTTTGGAAGCGCAAATCATGAGCCTGCGCTACTCTCCGCTTCCAATGAATGTCATGAGATTTATGCACTACAAAAGCACTGACCAACGATATACGTACGTAAAACAAGGTGAATTTCCACTGCAACGGTTGAACAATAACATTTAACTATGCAACGTGGCTGCAGAAAATATGGCTAAGCTGATATGTGTACTCTTCGGGTTATATTCGAAAGCTCGAAGGGCCACGTATATTCACGAAAACTTCGCCTCTGACAAAATGATTCCGATTTATCGTGTCACGGACGGTCCGGTATATTCACTGATGCACGTAACATACAAAGCGGTTTGTGTTCATTTCTTGCAAACGTGGTAACACTGAAGCTAGCACCACAAACAAGGAAGCGTTGAGAACTTCTGCCCACTGATCATGTTTGATGGGGACCTGCCCGAATTCCGCTAGGTTGCGCGACAGTTTATGAAAATAGCGAATATGCCAGGCAGCAGATTGGTGCCTGGCGTGGCATCGCCGGCGTTACGGGACGTGACGAACTCAGGCGCGCACGTGCGCCGCGTCGCGTGGAAGTCTTTTGGCGACTTTGGTGTCCCACGTAGCCATGTTTTTACATTACAAGCATCTCAAGATAATTTTGTATCAACGCCACATGCAGTCGTCATCCATTCACGTGAAGTAATACCAAATTTGGGACTTGCGAACCTAGCGATATGGCGGCGAATGCATCATGAGTGTGGCATGTACTCATGTTGTCACATGACACGCATGTGATGACTATCATGTTCGCACCAGTCACATACCTTCAAGCTCCATTCACGTCACGTAATATCACCTGTGCTTTATGTGAAGCTAGCGAGACGGCCGCGAGCGCATCATGAGAGTGGCAAATAGTCATGTTCTAACATTACACGCACCTCATGACTATAATGTTTCACCAGTAATATGCCTTCGTCATCCACTCACGTCCTGTAATATCAAATTTGGTGTATGTGAAGCTCGCAAACCAACCACGAGTGCATCATGAGTGTGACAGTAGTAATGTTGTTACACGACAAGCATCTCATGATTGTCATGTTTGCACCAGTCACATACCTTCGTGATCTATTCACGTCACGTAATACCAAATGGGCATACGTAAACCTAGCGAAATGGCCGCGAGCGCATCATGAGTGTGGCATGTAGTCATGTTGTTACATGACACGCATGTCATGACTATCTTGTTCTCACCAATTATATGCCGTCGTCATCCATTCACGCCCTGTAACACCAAATTGGGTTACGCGATGTTAGCTAAGCGGCCGTGAGCACATCATGAGCGTAACATGTAGTCATGTTTGTACGTGAAACGCATCTCATGATTGCCATGTTTAAACCAGTCACATGCCTTTGCCACCTAATCACATGACGTAGTGCCAAACTTAGAGTTTGGGAAGCTAGCGAAACGGCAGCAAGCGCATCATGAGTGTACCATGTAGTCATGTTGTTACATGGCACGCATATCCCGAGTATCACGTTTGGATGTGTCACTTCATATGTCATCCGCTGGCGTCACGTATGACCGAACTGAGTACATGTGAATCTAGTGAAACGACTGCGAGCACATCATGAGCAAAGCATGTAGTCATGTTCTTACATGATACGCATCTCATGATTACCATGTTTGCACCAGTCACATACCTTCGTCGTCCATTCACGTCCCGTATAACCAAAATTGGTGTCGGTGAAGCTAGCAAAACAGCCGTGAGCACATCATGAGTGTGGCATGTAGTCATGTTGTTACACGACACGCATTTCATGATTATCATGTTTGCACCAGTCACATACCTTCGTGATCTATTCACGTCACGTATTACCAAGTGTGGTACATATGAAGCTAACGAGACGGCGACGAGCGCATCATGAGCGTGGCATGTAGTCATGTTCTAACTTGACGCGCACCTTATGGCTATGATGTTCGCTCAAGTAATATGCCTTCGTCGTCCAGTCACGTCCTGTAATACCACATTTGGTGTATGTGAAGCTAGCGAAACAACCGCGAGCGCATCATGAGTGTGGCAGTAGTCTTGTTGTTACATGACACGCATCTCATGATTATGATGTTTGCAACAGTTACACACATTCGTCATTCAGCCAGGTCCCGTAACATAAGTTTGGTAGATGGGAAGTTTAAGAAACGACTGCGAGCGTACCATGAATGTGGCGCGTAGTCATGACTCATGACTTGCATGAGATGCATATCATGAATTTCACGTTAAGGTGTGTCACTTGTGTTCGCCATGTACTCTTGTCATACCATGCCGTTTTCGCAACATGTCATGTGAACGAAACCATCGCAAGAGCAGTAAGGCCATAAGATGTAAATCATGCCATTTATGACACACATGTCGTGATAGTCATGTTATGGCGAGTCAGTTATGCTCCTCATACAGTGTTGTTATGCCATAACAAGTATGGTTTTGGTACTAATAAGGAAACGGCCAGGATAGCTAAAAGTTGTTGGCGGATAGATAGATAGATAGATAGATAGATAGATAGATAGATAGATAGATACGCTCAAAGTCGCCAAAGTTCGCCAATAAATGCTTCGTATTTAAAAGCGAATCCTTGCTGATGAGCATGGCATGACGTAGTGGGAGCTGCTGTTGGTAGTACAATAAAACGTGCTTTTTTTTTCAAAGCATCTAATTTAAAGCACAAGACAAGGATGTGAAGAACCATAGGTGGTTCTGCGCATCTCTCACACAATGTTGGATTGCCACCAGGCGAAAGGTATAAATGCTTTTTGTGCGTATGTCCTCTTCTAGCCTAAGGAGTGCCACCTCTGTACGTCGTGATATTCAGAGCGGGGCCAATGGCCCAGTTACGATTCAATAACATTGTTTGTCTATTCTACGTGCTCTGCCAATGTCCCTTGAGGCCTTGTTTAAGTAAACGTTTCAAGTCAAGTTTATGCATAGGTATCAATTTATTGTCAACGGATTTCCTGGTGTATGCAGCTAGGACGTCCTTCAAGACGTTTCATTGTAAGCGATGGTGCCTTGGTATATAGCAGACTAGGAAAAGCTTCTTTGATCTGTAGACTGTGCATAGCAGTGAATAAAGGGAATCAAGAACGGTGTATTGAGCATTTAAACAGTTTTTATAGCTTTAAAAACGCTTACAAGTTCAGTATATTACTAGCTTTTGTAGTTTTATTCGTTTAATTTGTTTAACAGCCTGTGTGATACACCAAGAGACATGGGTCATGAGCTCTGTTCGGGGCATGACCTAGTGCACGTTTTCGACAAGCTAAACTCATTGCATATCTTTAGATTATTTTTTAGCTGAAAATATCACAATAGCCACTGAACTGAGAGCAAAAATCGGATAATAATAGTGCTACGCCCGACCCCGAAAAGAGTTATTGACCACTGTTCAGTCGCGTATCACACAGGTCAATGACGAGGCCAAGTTCAATGAAGTGACAGGACTAAAATGTCAGCAAATAGCTTCCGAGAACCTCTGATGGTTTTCTTTACATCCACTTTTGTTGGCATTCACACTAAAATATTTCTTCAAAAATCTGTGTTCGCAGTGACTCTTTTGTCACAGCAGAAATTAGCTAGATTTTCTTAATGCTAGAATAAAGAGAATAAATGTATCGGTTTAACCTGACACGCTGCACTTCGAGAACTGTCATGCTGCCAGTCAGCAGAGAAAGTTGTGGTTGAAGTTTATCAATTAAGTGTTTCGTGAAATCTATGATGTTGAAAATTTGCGAATATATTTGTGATCTTTTCGCAACATGGGCTTGAACATTTCCTAATGTTCGTATGTGCGGCCTTTCCACGGTGCAAGAACACTTTATATGAGCGAACTTCGGGAATATCCACTGCCCGATAATGTTCTGCTTCGCAATGACTCCACGAAACGGCGCTACGAACTTTGTCCCGGCTCCCCACCCCTCTTCATTTGAGGAAAGCCTCGAGGCGTAAGAAAGATACACACTCGCCGCGCCGTCTTATTACCCGCTCTTTCGCAGCGCCACTCTAAGCGCATCGCATAGTGATGATCGCGCGATAAGTAGTTTTTTTTTTTCAGAATTGGAAATCGTCACCCACGTACGGGTTGTGCTTTGCAGAATTTGCTAGCAGACCGCCATGGTCCTCAATCTACCGAGTCATCTATTGGCATGCCGCAAACGAGAACTTAATCGGTCCCTGCCCGCCAAGCTTTTGCTTCACACCATTCGCTCACCTGAAGTATTCTTGCCCCACGGGTCTATCACGCTCACAGTTGAACATGTACCCAACGTTTTTTGATTAAAAGCTACGTAGGACCCAGTAGACACATTTAAAATTTATGATGCCACGGTGTTTAGTGTGAGAAGTTCAAGGTGGCATCTCCACGTTGATTTTATTTTCGCACGTTTTCTCGCTTACCAAGCGTCGTGTCGCGGTAAGATTGGTATTTCGGGGATTGTGAAATTGTACTTTACTTATATTTGAAAAGTTTTTGTTGCATTTCGGGGATTGTGGAATTGTAGTTTACTTATATTTGAAAAGTTTTTCTTGCTTCAGTGTCCTCTAAAGGTGTACTTAGACAATTTTAGACACCAAAAAAGAGACAATATACGTGTCCCCGGTTAGCAAGTATTACTACACAGTAGAGTCAGCCAGCGCGTATAAAACAGTTACATTGACTTCAAAGTTTTCGTTTGCGAGCATCGGCAAGTAAGCTCTACTGCAATAGATATTATCGCGAGAAGTTAACATTGTTCCTCTGAGTTTGTAAACTGAGTTTTTAATAGAGCCTAAACCACAGAAGTTACTGTAAGGGTGAACAGGAAATATGTACTCATCGTTTAAATGTACGGTTAGCTGAAGACTTATGTGTCGTTAGTTCGTAGCGAAATCCCGAGCTCCCACAACGTTACACTGTCATCTCATGTCAGGGTGAAGGCAAGCATTTGATATCGATACCAAAACTGTCTTTTTAAGGTAAAGGTATTAAAGACATATTCGATTATTTTCAAAGCAACACAGCCTTCTCTTTGCTTCCTACCGAGATGAATTCACGCGAAATGGCTCGATACAATGGTTTTTTGACTTACCTTTCTTTAGGATTCTCGGAACACATCATCTTGTTTAGAGCAACGATCCCTCAATATTTTGAATTCCTGTGTGTACTTATTTAGGTGATGCCGACAAGATGACTCGAGACAGTAATATTATATAGATTAGCAGTAATCTTTTTTGGTACATTTACGATTACCTGATTAGTTGTGATTGCAGTAATATAAACAAAACGATAGTAGATCACGGCTGCTCTAGAGGCGCGCGCTTGACGCCGCCTCTAGAGCCGGCGCCTAGACGCCGTAAGCAGCCGGCGAGAGTACAACGAAGCTGTTTCTATACAGTGAAGTTACCGCGCCCCGCGTGAGGGTGTCGAGAGCTACCTTTTCAAAGCGTGTTTCGCGAAATACGCTTGGCTTTGTAAATGAGCTGTCCACGGCCACCTTCTTGTGCTAATTACTTCTGCTTGTAGCAGAAGTAATTAGCACAAGTGTGCGTGAGAACAGTATGGCTTTTTCGTCACTCATACATTGGCCATTGAATACGCGCAAGCAATTGTACGAAAATCTTCTTTTAAGGCTCAAACACAACATATCCGCTGAATTCAAAAAAGCCTCAGACTCGTGTGTTTAGATTTACCTTTAGGTGCTTGTTAAAGAATTCCACATGGTTAAAATTCTCCTAGGCTTCCGCTGCAGCATCCTTCAAATATTTTCCTCGAAACAAAATCTGCGAGAATGTGCAGTTGATTCTTGAGCAATGCATTAAGTTTCTCTGCTACTGGACTGTCCAGAAGGTGTGGACAAAAGTCACAAAGGAGTGTTGGTGCTTAATATTTCTGAAACGTTTCTCCGGGTTCTCCCTGCTTAAACGAAATGTTAACGGATCGTGATGACATGGTTTCCGCCATTATTCACAAGCCCACATGAAAGCGTCTCTGGTTGGGAACAATGCGGCTACTTAAGCTAAAAGCATCACGACAGTGCTTCATCAACGGCGCATTTTTTTAATTCTTCAGGCGCAATGAAACTATAGTAGTTTTAAAGAGACTGATTTCTAGCTTTCTTCAAGCTTTCATTGTTCCCCAGCATCACGTCTCTAGCACTTCCTATTTCTTCAGAAAACATATCTCATCTTTTCCTCAGCGCAACTAAAGACTGCATCTGGGCTTGTGTGGCCTTAGGCTCTGTATGTTTGCAAATACTCATTGTGGTGTGGCTTGAATGGGTGCTTATTTTGTTTGTTTTACAATATTACGAATTTGTAAATCTGCATGAGTAGATGCTGTTTCATGTAATTGTTGTGTGCTTTTATTTTTAATGGGTACGTCTCTACTGACAATCTTAATATTGTTTTTTACTTTGTAACTATGATCGCTATTCGCGGACCCTTGCAGAAAAATGCTGCCATCAAAGTTATTTTTTACTTTCATGTTTTTGAAGTACTTATTTCAATATTTAGGAACGAAATGCGATACCTTGATCAAAACGTGCAAAAACTATCTATTTCAATGACAGTGGCTACCGGCATGTGGATTCGAACTTAATGTTTGCAAAACTATTTTTCTCAAAGTGACTGTTTTCAATCATTTCTTCTGCCAGTGAGTAACGGATCATGTGGCCGAGCGTTCTCTATACGACGCACGATGGTACATGCTTGCAGAATGGAATATTCATTATTTTACTCACTGTTTGAAAATACAAAAGCAGTTGTCGTATAAGCTTTCTACAATGTTTTTAGCTAGTTGGTACCGTCAAAAAGTGCGACAGCAGAAAGGAATCTCGAGCATAATTTTCGCGCGCTATCCCCCTCAAGGGACGGTGGCAAGTAGACTTGGAGTGCCCCCGTGAGATGGCGGCTATAGCTAAAAGCAGCCACCCATGTGCAGGCCGTCAAATAAGTGAGCGTGCGCCTCCAGACCTGCCTAGAGTGGATATACTCGGGACACTGAAGAGAAACAATGACTTCATTTAGATTAATCAACTGCCGTCTGAGAACTACAGTGATATAAGCTTGGCTGTCATAAGTTCAATAGTAACGAAGAAAAATGAAGGTCCCACTTTCAATAAAAAAATTCCTGCTGAAACATTTGCACGTGATAGAGCGAATATCAAAATGTATTTTCTGCGTATTTTCTAGTCATTAGCTCGATAGAATTTTCCGTACCTTTGCATGCCAGGTCTAGAGCACACACAGAAGACAATAAACTTTACCTCTATTTATAAGAAGATATCTAGAACCAAGTAACACCTTCACAATTTCCTTCGTCATCGTCTTTCGCATGAAAATACCTTTAGAATCTCCTCCCGCATTATCTTCCTGCGTCTTTTTTCTGTCACGAAGCATCATGTGGCGGTAAGAGAGGTGATTGGGATTTTTATTTTATATTATTACGCAAAAATATTACAAAAAAGTAATATCATTGAACAAAGCCGCCATTTTACCCATCTGAGAAATGGGGCGCCGGAACAGCCTGTTAACGAGAGTGTCTTGCCATCTGAGACTTGGTTGATACGTTAAATTTGACGTAGCGCTTTATGGTCAGCTTGCGGCTGTAGCAGTGACGGTATGTGCTTCAGTCAGTAGTGGGACGGACTGTGCTTCACGAGATGAGCCTGACAGTACTCGGAGGGCGACACGATGGTCCCGTTCCAGTTGAGACAATAAAGCAGGTGATACATTCAAGACTGGCAAGGCATACATTACTCAAGAGGTTACAGATGATTAGTAAACCTGTAGTGCAGTCTTCTGATCAATGCCATAGCCCCTAGCAGTCAAGGAGACTACACACTTCAGCAGAGACAGCGATTTTCGCCTCACTGTTTCAACAGCAGGTCGCCAAGAAAGGCGATCATCGATGATTACACCCAGGTAGCGATGTAGGTGTACGCGCTCTATCTGTGTATCGCCGAGGTAAAATCTACTAACGCTTTGACGGGCACACTGCCTAGGATGATACGCGATCGCGGCTGACTTTGTAGGTAAAATCAGCAGGCCAATGTTCACCAAGTATTCTGAAGTTGCAATTAGAGCTGGCTGCAATATACCACGAAGATTTGGACCAAGGTGTGATCAACCACTGAACCAGAGTGCGATGTCGTCAGCATAAATCGTTATGTTAATAGGAAAGTCATATTCTTCAGGTAATTGGCCTGGAATTCTAGCAAGTACGCTATTTTAGAGAAGCGGTGACAAGACGCTGCCTTGGGCAACGCCACATTTAACAGCGCGAGGTTCACTCTATACTTCTGCAATGCGCACTTTCATTCTGCACTCAGGTAGAAAATCAGGAAGCAGTGTAACAGAAGACCTGAAATTCGTTCATTCGTAAGTGCACAAATAATCGTCTTTTGTGGTACCAAGTCAAATGCTTGCTGTATGTCAAGAAATAGATTATACGTTGATTGTCTGAATGCTCGAGCAGATTCAAGCGATGATACAAGATCTGCTAGGTTGTCGAGGGCTGAACAGTGACGACGAAATCCACTCATCACATCCGGGAAGTAAGTTAGCTGCAGTAATCTGCCGTTCAGACGAACTAGTACACTAACATTAGAAGTTAATGTACTAGTTCAAGTATACGCGACCGAAATAATATAGCGTCGTACGACACCTGGAATTCACAATAAATTGTCAGTTAGCTTTAAATTGTTTTCTGTTTTTTGACTAATGACGTGAAAAGCTCAAAATTTTCGTAAAAGGCTTTTTTAAACTATTCGCCGATTCTATAAACTATTCGTCAAGACTGCAACATGTCCACGCGTGCGCACTCAATCACACTAAAAAAGCTGTTTATTCCAAGAAAAAAATGCAAAATATGCTGAAGGCCACGAGACGTTTGTGACGCATTTTTTTCGCCAATGCGATCCTTCCCTGCTTCAAGCGCTTTTGTCGGGAAGAGAGAAAAGAGATTGCGTTTGCAGTAAGCGACAAATGTTTGTAACTTCACTTGCACTGCACGGTTCTCAAAAATTTTACGGTATAGAATTTGTGAAGGAGAAGCACTCTTGGTTAATTCTTTTCATGGTTACTAAAAAATATTTCAGGACCCTTTTAAGAGACCGCGCTGTTCGTGCAGTGTTTTTACCGTATTTTGCGCTGAGGAATTCCATACATTATGAACTTTATGGTCACTCTAAAGCAATAATTGGGTAACACTTTATGTAGGTCATACTAAACCCTTGATATGCCAGAAAAAAGATTCAAGTGACATCACTGGGGTACACACAATCAAATGGTCCATTTAGGAGATATAGGGCCGCGGTAAGAAGTGGTTGCGTGGCAGTTTTAAGTTCTTTATTTATTTCGAGAAGTAAGCTTAAGGGACATGCCAGCCGTTGCGCTGCATTTGCTCCGGCACGCAGCCTTGATTTGCGGTGATTAGTCATTGTTCGACCAGTTCAGCCTGCACCGTAGACGCCGCGTGCCCGCAAGGCGTCCTGCGAAGAGCTGGCTCGCTAAGATTACTAAGCGCTTATGGTTTCTTCTTGACCCACTTCAAAGGAACCAACAACCACGTGGGCGAAAAAGGGGTGGGGATAGAAATGTCATCAAGCTGCTAAACTTTCAGTGGTGCAGAGTCCTTTTGCAGTTGCAGGAGACATATTTGCTTCAACATAAGCTCTGACACAGATACTGACCATTGATGCCCACTTACAAGCACAATTTGGCACATTTACAGCAACTTCACAGTATTTCACACCTTAGTACACGTGAAATTCATAAAATTCCCAAGGTAGATAACATAAGGTGCGCAGCATCACGTGCGTGCACCACCTGTGTCACTCACTTGCTTTGCAGCATCTCAAGATTCAGTCACGAAATGTGCCTTTGCTGGATATGCTTGCAGGCCAAACCACAATTCAAACCACAGTTTAAAAATATTCAAACATACGCAATAACCAAGTGACCAAATGGACGTTCCTAACTATTGTCTTGAGGGCATTAGGCTACGTTTGTGTCCTGATGAATTGTTTTTAAGGTCTTTAAAGCACCTTGTAAAGGAACAACGATGAGTGAAAAGCTCAATTAGGAGGTTTTAGATCAAGTTGCTTACATTTAGGCAGTTACAAACTTTATATCTGCTAATATTATTGTTTTTCTGCTTACGTACTACATGACCAACTTGCTGAGGCACATACGCGTGCCGTGGTTTCGGTACTCCCTAACGTTCCGCGTACGAAAGATATGCTTCCTTCGCACCGGAATTATAAAAAGGATAAGCAGTCACAGCGGTTAACACTTTTGTGGGCGATAGCCAAACGTATTTATTGCAAAGCCAGCACTATGTTGTAGCGCTGTACAGAGAGCACAATCAAGCGAACGCTAAGGTTGTTTGTATTCGGGTCGTTAGAGAGCAGCAGAGTCGTCGTGCACGCGAGCGTGCTTATCACGCGGTATGTTTAGCATTTCATGGGCATTTGCAGATCGCAGGAAACGACTAAAAATTTACAAATATAGAGCTCTAAACTGTACAATCGAACACTTTGCAAACCGACGAAAAGCTTTCTCATCAGAATGTTTGGGTAAGTTCATAGCTTAAAAAGTTCGTTAACAAAACTGGCTTAATTAGGCGAATAATCAGAACAAAAAGAGTAGTCTGACTTGCTCCAGGCAAAAGTCAGCGGCAAGCGTTTGATCGTGTCCAGATTGTGTGTGTCGGCTTGTTTTTAAAACATGGCTAAATATATCTGGGGCACCCTGTTTAATGCAATGTTATGGGTTAACCATTCCTCCTGACTTTCATTAGTTAGCTTTGCTGAACTTCTTTATGACAAAAAACAGAAGAATAACAAACTATGAAGAACTCGTCCCCAGTGCAAAAATTAAATGAAGCAAAAATGTATCATTGCATAACACCAATAAACATTCCCCACAAGGCCAATAATAAAGTTTCTTTTTAACTGGTTTCAAGTTAATCTATTGAATAAAGCTTTTACCAGCATCATTTCTTCGGGTGCTTTGAAACTTTTTTCTGTTGCCTGCATTTGTTATAAAATGAAATAGTAATTTGGGTGTGAGAAAAAATGCCACATTGAGATTATGACAACTGAGATATGATGGGTGCAAAGTTTTTTGAATAGCAGCTGTATTGTTACTACAAGATTGAGTAAACCCATGCTTTCCATAAGTTTACAAGGCTGCTAGTTTTTGAGTTCCACAAATAAAAGGTGAGAAAATAATTTCGATGACATAGTTCATAGTACTGATGCTCAAGTGGTAAGAAAAACAAATTGTAGTTTCGTGTTTATTGAGCTTGACCTTTGACGTGAAATATCACGTAAAGAAGGCTCAGGCACTATTCTAATTGTCTGCGGTTTGATCATATGAAACAAAAGAACGCGTGGTCTTCGATTTTGAGCTTTCTTTTATTGCAGATGAACAAGCTAATGGTCTTAAGTCGTGCTCATTTGTCGTTTTCAATACATTCACATCAGAACAGCACTGAAGGTGAAGCCACATTTGCAAATGCTGTATGTGCCCCGAAGACCAAAAAGCCATGTTTATGTAACGAATGTGACAAATGCTCTGAACTCTGTCATACGTTGAACGGTCTTCAAACATTTAGAGACGTATGTTTGGTCATAAATCTGACTTTTTTTAGTAATACAGCTATAAGAGCCATAGATGTTCAATAGGAATGACGGAATAAATTGGTGTGGATTCCTCATTATAGAACAGTACAATAAAGGAGAAGAAAAAAATGAGCCACACACAAACACCTCAGCCAACTCCAACACCTACAGAATCGAGCACTTCGACCCATGACTTTCAGGCATTTCTTATCCAATCCAACGCCACTTCATCAGAATTTAAATATACACCATTTTTATCATCGCTTTCAGCTGAAGTTATCAGTTGTCAAGTATAAGCTTTTTCATGGCGATGCTGTATAGATGGCATTGTCGTGGAAAGCCTTGTAAAGAATAATATCACTAGATTTACGCTCAAACTACAGCAAGTTCTCTACCACATTTACGTGAATAAAGCTGTGGAATTCCTTTCCTAACGTAATGAAATCATCAACCACAGATCATGCATTCAAAAACCAAGTAAAGTAATACTTTTGCGACAGTTTTTTTCATCTTAGCAACTGAACTTTAATGTAGCGATAACAATTGCAACATGTTACATTGATTGATTTGTGGGGTTTAACGTCCCAAAACCACTTCTGATTATGAGAGACGCCGTAGTGGAGGGCTCCGGAAATTTTGACCACCTGGGGTTCTTTAACGTGCACCCAAATCTGAGTACACGGGCCTACAACATTTCCGCCTCCATCGGAAATGCAGCCGCCGCAGCCGGGAATCGAACCCGCGACCTGCGGGTCAGCAGCCGAGTACCTTAGCCACTAGACCACCGCGGCGGGGCAACATGTTACATTGTCCTTTGTTTTTTTGTAATACAACTTGTGCTAGTTTGTTCTTCAATGTTCTATTTTTGTGCCTTGCTTAACATGTATGTATTTTCTACTTTCGTTTTTTTTTCGTGCTGTGTTTTTTCGTTCTTACTAAACATACCGTAACAACTTAATGTTGTATAATTTGTTTCTTCTCCCGTTAACGTCATGCATGGGAGCCCCCTCAACAGTTTCGAACTTTGGGGCTCCTTGTGTGTATTACCAAACCTGTACCCACTTTTCTGTAAACTGACATTGTTTTTGAATAAAAAACTTCAAATCTTCAAACTTCAAACAAAGACCACCTAACAGCTGAAGTTTATTCAAATTTGCAGAACAGGCGTATACATTCCCAAAGCTACACGTGAAAGTTGACCAGCAAAACCACAACAAAAGAGACCAGTTGTCTTCAAAGTATATATTTGTTTATCTTGCAGTGTAGCTGGAGCTAAGCTGATGTGTATGTGTTTTCATTGTGACTGTACAATCTCAATTAGATCCATTTGCATTTGAAACATGATCACAAGACCACTCGAGAAGCTTGTGTTTGTGTGACTAATAAGTCTTTTTGGCTTCTCTGTCGGGCCAGTCGAAAATCCAGAAAGTTTACTGCATCTCCAGATATTGACGTATAGTAGATCTTTACCGCTGCGGTAATTGTTAGGTATCTGGTGCCCAATCAGTTCATTTGCGAGTCAACTCCATCACACTGCAGTAATCCTATTCAGACTCCCGGCAGCTTTAGTGTAATAAACTGACTTTATCGCTGCCAGTAAATCATTGCCCTAAATATTCCTGCAGTTGAGTGAATAGAACACGCTTTCAATGCATATATAGCAAGAGCACAGCTGGTAATATCACTTTTCATAACAAAAAAAGGTATTTGCAGCAAGGCACAACATTATATTGTGAAACTGGTGTGAGCTGAGTCTGACAGCGATTATACAAGAAAGCACATCGATCGTCACTATTCTTCTCAGCTTCCGAGCTTAGTTCCACTTTAGCAGAAACAAGCCTGGATACGTCCACTCATTGCCTGTTAAAAAGATAGCGGAAACACAGTACAATTATTTCTTTAAAATATTGCTCCATGCATGCATATTGATAATCTAGGGGGCGACGCGTATGTGTGCCTGATGAGGAAGACAAAGGGTTGTCTCCGCTCAATCACTAGTCAACCAATCACGTAATTACCACTGGTATCAAACGCATCCAATCCACAGCCTCGACGATATGGTGAGGCTGTGAATTAGATGTATTTCGGTAGCATATTTTGGTAACATATCTTTTCGGTAACATATTTGGTGGAAAAAAAAACCTTCCCCATCTTCACCACGAAGCTTTGTAGTGGCCGCACCGTTCAGTCTCCGGCCATGGCTACCAATGGCAATGACCCGTCAGCATCTTCATCTGTAGCTCCAGCCACTACGTACACGATGATGCCCTATCCCGTGATCTTGGTACATTCTCCGCACAACCTGGGCTTGACGTTGACTACTGGCTGCATATGTACGAGCGTATTGGCCAGACACACCGATGGGACCTTACCATGATGCTCGCCATCGTAATATTTTACTTGGACGGCATTTCACGGGTTTGGTTCAACGCCCATGAGACCGAGTTCACCGGCTGGGATATCTTGAAGGAGCGACAACGCGACATCTACAGGGCCTGTCTGGTCACCAAAATGAAAGCGTGAAAAAAACTCCCCACTCGTGTGCAGTCCTCAACTGAGTCGTATGTCTCGTGCATTCAGGAAGTGCCCACAATGTGCCGGAAAGAGGACTAGCAAATGACAGAGTGACAAGGTTGACCACATACTCAATGGCATCGCGAACGACGCCTCATGTACACCAACGTCACGACCGTACGTATGATTATAAAGGAATGCCACCACTTCGAAATGGCCAAAAGCCGCCATGTTCTGCCGCAATTTACACGGCTACCAAACACGGCTGTTACATCAACCGTCACCGATCTCGGTGCCGCACCACCATGCAGGACAGCGTGACACGTATAGTTCGACGGAAGCTTGAGGCCTCAAGTCCAGCACCATTTCTTCTACTTCCACTCGACCAGGGCGCCGCACAAACGCCTGCGGTGGTCTTCGTTATTCAAGCCGTCGTGAAGCAGGAAATAGACCTCTACAGGGGTACGCCAAAGCGTGACGTCACCGGTACACGTGCAAGGCGGTGGTTGGCAAAAGATTCCCGACGGTGGCTGAGTGTGGTGCAGTCGCTCGGTGCTTGGGGCATTTTTTTTTTGAAAGCTTAACCTTTACCTCACAGTGGCAACATTAGCTGTGGTATGTGTCATAGAAAATATAGGTGTGTGATAAAGTGCGTGATTAAATGTTTGCTACGCTGGCTGGCTGTTAATTTCGGAGAAGTGAACACACGTGGCGGCCTGTGCAAGGAACAGCGGCTAGACTTTCGAAAATCTGCAGTGTTGACTAAGGTGTGTAGTGTGCGTTGAAAGGCATCGATAATAATGGTTCACCTTTACGCAGAATGAAACTGGAAATATTGTGCGTGGTGTGTGTAGTGTGAATAACGCAATGCGTCCTGTTTGTGAAAACACTGGTATTTGTTGTGAGCCAGTTTAGTAACCGGTTCTCGATGGAACTTTACGATCTGACATTGCAGTCAAGATAAAAATACATCTGACGCGATCATCTGCAATTGGGTACAACTCAGCGTATGTGTGGCGTGCAGAAAAAAAAATTCATGATCTCTGGGTGATATATACGACAAAGCATGAGCTATAAGCATGTTGTAGCGTTGCCGAATCTGCATATATGCTTCACCACGGCCATAACTCGTATTATTGAATGCCTGATCCGTGTTGAAAGAAGCTGCGGAAATTTTCTTTTCTCATCTATTTCGTACTTTCACGGATCGATCTTTATGAAGTGACAATGCACATTAAACGTGCGTATCAGGCCTAAAAGAGCAATATGTATAAACCAAAGCATGTTGTAGATGTTAAATGCAGCAAGGTAAGTGTGTCAGATGATAATATATATTATTAAAATGTCGGGTTTCACCTCACATGAATTTTCACAAGGTAATTGAGAAAACGCAGCGGCAGAATGTCACGTTGATTTTACGAGGATATGTTAACCTCAGCCTAACCCACGGCAAGAAGTGTTTCTTTTTTTTATATTCATCTTCAATCAGACTTGTGGGCAATAAGTGAGAATCTTATCCGTGCCGTCGCATGCAGCAGGCCACAACCATGCTGCTGCCAATGCTGTACCTCGTTTAAAACTGCATTGCACATGCCACGATGAAAATTGAATAAGTTTACATCCATGTTATGCAAATATTTCTCAAAGTGTCAGTAACCAAGCACATTCAAAGCGTTCGCTTTCGAAAAAAGATAAGATTTTTTATGGCTGCCATCTACGCGGGTGGATCCCACCGCGTGCTTGTCGCGTCTCTCAGTACTCTAAACAATGTTTATTTGTCCATCTAGCTACGACGAGCAAAGATCCACACTCTGAGTAGTGACACTTCCGCGGCCCCCTTCTATCAAAGGATGTGAGTTTAGAACATAGCAATGTATAAATTTCTGGTGAAGGTCTGCAGACACGCAGCTCTGCTATGCAGAAATATGCCACCGGAGGAACTTTCTTGCCAACCAGCAGGTGCTCCGAGAGAGGGTGTTGCGGGTGGAGTGCCCACAGCGACGTCACACTGTTTACAAACAGGGAAAGGTCTATTGCAAGTCTAGGTTTTCCTGTGGCCTGCTCTGTGTCCTGAACTGCCTCCAGACCAATGACAACAATTTAACCACGCCGTGACCGATCTGCTTCTGCTGCCACCAAGTTAGCGTTATTTCCCGCTACTGCCGCAGCACTTCGATGCCCTCAAACTGGAGCCCGTTATCTTCTTCTCGCCCATCTGAGGACTTTTGTCGGTATTCGCCCACTCGTGTTTGCCCTTTTTTCTACGTCTCTAGTAGCCACTGCAGCGCTCCTTCGCCGTCACCTCAACGCCAGCGTTTCCCATCGGCCCAACTATGCCGCTATACGTTACCGGTCAACTATGAATCTTCTCCAAAGGAAACTAGATCATACAGCTCCGGGAGGTAGTAATGCATCAGTTGCGACTGATCTAAGTCCTCCGTTGACGCCCCCACTAATGGGAACTTGAATGAGGCATGTGTGGACGGTTTTTCTTTGACGGCATTAATTGATACCGGAGCTCAAGTGTCCATAATGAGTGCTCATCTCAGTCGCCTGCTCGAAAAAGTCCTCATGCCTGCAGCGACTAATGCCCTCCGTGTCGCTGATGGTGGAACTGTGGCCATCACTGAAATGTGTACCGCTAAGGTTAGTATTGCTGGCCGCCATGTCCCCGTTTTATTTACGGTGCTTGAAAATCGCCCTCACAATCTAATCTTCGGCATGGACTTTCTATCGACGCATTTTGCCTTCATCAATTGTGCCGCCGGTACTCCCTGCCTAGAACTTCCTCTTCTCCCAAATTCTCACCCTGGACTCCCGAGCACCCAGTGCACCATTGACTTCTTCCGGATACCACCTAAAGTTCTCACATTTGTTGAATTGGCAACACCCTCTCGCGTGCTCGATGGTGATTATATCGTGACGATGATTTCTGATTTTTTCCTGGTGCGTGACAATACTGTCCTGCACTCCGTCCTAACTATGTCCTCTAACCGAACGTATATACCCGTTATCAATTTCGGTTACATAAAACAAGTGCTAACTCAAGTATTTTGGATCGCCACGCTAAGATCTTTATTTAGCGACCACGTCACCTGTATTTCGGCAGACGTATGTCGTGATCACCTACACCACTCACAGGATACCACGTGCTTCGTTGCAACCTTACGCTCCATGATCGCCCCGGACCTAAAACCTTAGAAATCAGCCACGCTATGCCGCCTTCTGGATTCTACTGCGACATATTTGACATAGACGGCTATCCACTCGGACAGATTTCCCTCTTCAAGCACTCCAATGACACAGGTGATTCTGATCCTATTCATGAGCGAACATACCGGGTGTCAGCCACCGAGCGTAAAGTTATTCAAGAAGGAGTCACCAAGGTGCTATCCAAAAAATTATTGAACTCCAGAGGGCTCACATCAGTTCAAAGTTATGCTGCTTGGGCTATGCAACGCCGCAGCCACGTTAGAGCGCATGATGGACTATCTGCTACAAGGGTTCAATTGGTATCAAGTCTTTGTTATCTTGATGATGTCGTTGTATAATCCCCAACATTTGAGACCCACCTCGGTTGTTTGTCAGCTATTATCGACATATTCCGCCCTGCAGGCCTTCAAATAAACTCGTCGAAGTGGCACTTTTACGCCGGCAAATAACAGTGTTGGGACACCTTGTCGACACCTCTAGTGTACAGCCGGACCTGGAGAGAATTCGTGCAGTCACCAGTTTTCATGTACCCCAGTCAGTCAAAGACGCCCGGAGTTTTGTAGGACTTTGTTCCCTATTTTAAAAGGTTTGTGAAAGATTTCAAAACCATCGCTCAACCCCTCACTGAGCTTCTGAAGAAAGACGGTACATTTATATGGGATAACGGCCACGCTGCTTTATTCACCTAATCACAATATGGACGACTCCCCCTATGTTAGCTCACTTTGACCCATTCGCTCCGACAGAAGTCCGAACAGGTGCTAGTGGTCCCTAGATCGGAGCCATCCTAGCCCAATGCTAACGGGAAGACGACCGAGTTGGCGCCTACGCAAGCCGCCTCCTCACAACTGCAAAGCACAGCTATTCTATTACAGAGCGCGAATGTCTTGCTCTTGTTAAGACAGTCTCAAAGTTTCACCCATACTTATAAGGCACAAATTCATCTGAAATAATTGACCATCATGCGCTATGTTGGCTTAGGCTACTGAAAGATCCTACTAGCCGGCTCGGGCTCTGGACTCTGCGGCTGCAAGAGTATACCTATACGGTGACGTACTAGTCCAGACACCCACATAAGGACGTTGACTGCCAGTTCCGCTACCCGGTTGCTGAGTCGAGCACTAGGCTTGACGCTGACACCGACTCCTGCGATTTTTCCCTTTCGCAATTGACATGCATCGGTTACGAGCAGCGTCGTGATGCATCCTTCCCTGCTATCAATGAGTGCCTGAATCACCATTTTCTAATCAGTCCCATCGCTGATTCCTGCTCCACGTTGGTGTATTATATCACCAAAATTTCGAGCTTGATGGACCGGCCCTCCTGCTTGTCATTCCGAAACACCTTCACTCGAAAGTTGTACATAAACTTCCGGACCTTCTGACGGCCAGTCACCTTGGTGTGTCACGCACTGCGACCCAATACACCGACGCTTCTTTTTGTCAGGGCTTGCTCGCTCAGTCAGACGATACGTTGCGGCTTGTGAGAAATGTAGGCGCCGCAAGACACCATAGACGCTTCCCGCTGGACACCTTCAACCACTTGATATTTCGTCAGAACCCTCCTTCCGCATTGGCTTTAACCTACTGGGCCCTTTCCTCTTGTATCTCTCAGGTAACAAGCTGATAGCCGTGGCCGACGTATACGCCACCCATTATGACATCACACGATCTTTTTTAACAAGCTGCACCTCAGATGTCACCAACTTTTTCCTAAAGGACGTGATTTCGCAACACGGAGCCCCACTGCAGCTGCTTGCAGACCGTCACCGCACCTTTTCTTGAAGTTCATAGCGGAGATCTTGCAGTCCTGTTAACGAGACACAAGCTGACTACATCATACTATCCACTGTTAGGAATTTGCTGTGTCGCGATGGTAGCGGTGGTGAAGAGCGGCGAGCCGTCGAGCGGACTTCGCTGAAGCCTTTGCCCAAAGGCGAAGCAGGGAGGCAATTCGTTTTGAAAACAGCAACAAGAAGGAGCCTTTACTGTAGCAGGTTGTCGTTTGTACAGAGCCGGCCAGTACGACAACGTCGGCTGGGGCAAATCCTCTAAACATGGGGCCGGCACGGCCTTAAATAGCGTTTTTGGATTTTTCTGTGAGACCAGTTCCCCGGAAGAACCCAGTGGCTCGACCGAGGAGACGCAGCCATACCCGGAACTGCAAGGTGGTTCGGCGGAGGAAGCGACGTTATCCTCGGAACTGCACGGAAGGCGGCGCTGGGAGAGGGGAGACAGTTCGTCGGAACAGCGCCCGATCTCGTGAGACGTGCTCCTGAACGAGAAAAATGTCTGTGGCATAGCAGCACCCTCGCCATCAGACAATGCATCCGGAGTTTCGAGCCGTCAGCGCGGCTCAGAAGGAGGGATGCTGGTTGACCATCGGTAGCCGTTCCGCTCTTTCCGCCCGTTGAGACTTCCGTAGGTCTGCAGAGGTTCACTGCAACGATGGAGTCGAACACAAAGCCAAACCACTCTGGCCAAAGCAAGCACCCTCCAAATCCTGATCAAATTGCCAGACCAGCAGAAACGAAAATATTTCCTCGATATTTAGCTGAGCTAAAAAAAACATCACGAGCATTGTATCTGAGGAGCAATACATAATGTCGACAAATCCATAGCCAAGTGTCAGTGCATGACACTGTTGAACCAAACACAATTTTTTTGAAAACAGCAACAAGAAGTAGCGTTTACTGTAGCAGGTTGGAGCCGTCGAGTGGACTTCGCTGAAGCCTTTGCCCGAAGGCGAAGCAGGGAGGCAATCTGTTTTGAAAACAGCAACAAGAAAGAGCGTTTACTGTAGCAGGTTGTAGTTTGTACAAAGCTGGCCAGCACGACAACGTCGGCTGGGGCAAATCCTCTAAACATGGGGCCGGCACAGCCTTAAATAGCATTATTGGACTCTTCTGCGAGACCAGTTCCCCGGAAGGACCCAGTGGCTCGGCTGAGGACACGCAGCCATACCCTGAACTGCAAGGTGGTTCGGCGGAGGAAGCGACGTTATCCCCGGAACTGCACGGAAGGCGGCCCTGGGAGGGGGGAGACAGTTCGTCGGAAGAGCGCTCGATCTCGTGAGACGTGCTCCCGAACGAGGAAAATGTCTGTGGCATAACACCACAGACCAATGAACTGATGGAGCGTCTAAGTCGAACTCTTACAGCCATGCTCGCTAAGTATGCTTCTACCAACCACAACGACTGGGATCATGCGCTGCCGTACGTCACATTTGCCTATAATTCTTCACGCCATGGCACTGCTGATTACTGTCCATTTTTCGTGCTGTTTGGCCGAGAACTAACATTGCCTCTAGACACTGTCATACCGTCCCCTGCAGTACCGACCAGTGAGTGTGCTGTGAACGCTATCACTCGGACCATTTACGCACGCGAAATCACCCGCACTCGCCTTGTGACCTCTCAAGAGAAGCAGCGGCGTTTGAATGACCGACGACACCGCGACGTACACTTCCCGCCCGGTTCTTTGGTCCTGATCTAGTCTCTGATTCGTCAAGTTGGCTTGTCAGAAAAACTGCTTACTCGCTACACAGCTCCATACCGAGTCCTTCGTGTGGTTACTCCTGTGACAAATGAAATTAGTCTAGCCGCCCCGTCGCCTTCATGTGCCGACAGGCTACCGGTACTGTACATGTTGCGCGCTTGTTGCCATACGGATCTCCTAGTCACCTTGACATTTAAATACGTCCAGACGGCTCTTCTGCCGCCGAGGATTAGAATATATGCATGCATACTGATATTCTAAGCGGCGACGCGCGTGGTGTCCTGACGAGGAAGACGCAGGCTATCTATGTTTGATCGCTGGTCAACTGGTCACGCCGTTACCACTGGTTTCAAATACATCTAGTCCACAGCCTCGTCGATACGGCGTCTCTTCTTTTCCCTAACAGTATACGCAGTGTCACTAGAGGAACATTTGGTATTTTATTTCTAACACAGTTTAAATGCTCCAATTCTCATAAGACATCTCAAAGTCGACATGCCTATTTTACTGAGATATATGTATTTCATGCCTTCCACTGGGCGCAAATACTAAAATAGCATGTGAACGCGAATATAAGAGTTGGCTCAGAAGTGAAAGGTGGTGAAAGATGACAATGCAATACATTGCTCCTTTATTCTAAGAACACTGTCTGCAAACAGCCCCACCAGTGTCCTCTGTCTCTGTTATTTGAACACACTCCTAAGAACGATGAAGGTGGTGAGCTTATTGTAGTGAGAAATTCGTTAAGTAGAAGTCTATAAACCTGAAAAAAAGAGCATTTTAATCGCGTAAGGATGAGTTGGTGTGTGCATATACCCTTGTTTAACGTCATGATGAAGAACGGAAGATCGTTGAAACAATATTTTGTTGTCTGAGAGGTCGACATTATGGTTGGCGACGTTTATTTGGAGTCAGTAGCATTCGGTGTTAAACATTTGTTGCGGCATCAACTCATGCATCGATTCATGGTTGCTGGTTGACATCTTCATTGCGTCGCAATAATACTGCCTCCATGACTAGCGCGTCACTAGCCACGCGGCTATCTTCTTTTGTCGTGTCTGCTGCAGCAATACTGTGGTAATGAGATCGCGAAGCGAGAGGGAGTTTTTGGAAGCGAAAGGACGTGTTGGTACAATTTATATGCGTACCTTCACGCAATGTGACGCGGTTTATTGGCGCTGCAAGTCGGGGAAGCTTGACAAATGTTAAACGTAAAGCGTTGAAGAGCGGCGAGTATAAAGAAGCAGAAATTTGGGCAAGCTTAAGCTCCATTCGGATGCTGCAACTGATGTTTGTGCTTTCTTACTCGTGTCTTTTGTCATCGTCTTTTTTTCACTACAGTTGCAATAACTGCAGCAATCGTAGCTTCCAAGGTTTTATTGTAGATTTGAGCTATCGTCAAATTTATCAAATAGGTCTGATTGGGCCAAGTGAATTCGTGCTGAAACAGGCTGTTCAGGCTGATATAAGGAAAATGCATTTGTAAGGCTCTTTCAGAGAAAGTTGGTATTCGCTGCTGGAAAGTAATGTACAGTGTCAACGTCTTCTTAAGTGTCGTCGATAAGACATCGGTGCCAGGGGTTCCAAAACTTGGGTGAGGGGGGGTGAGGGCAGTCGGGGCCGCCGCCTTCACAGGCTACAAACCAAGTGGGCCATGCCCCCCACAAACAGCTAAAACGGCCCCCTCTGCCGCCCTTCCTCCTTTTCTCGCCTAAGCAAAAGCAGAGATTTGAAATAACGCCCTTTCAAGTTTCTCGCAGATGCAGTTCTGCAGCGATATCTTCTTCATTATTTTAATTTGGATTCATAATATCTTCCTCATTAATTTTATTTTGCTTCTTCCGAATAGCGCGGCAATAATAGCGGCAGCTGGTGTAGTTTGTACCCGGTGATGTTGACGTCAGTTAATACCAGAGAGCTTCGAGCAATTCTGCGTCCAATTTTCTTTCACGCGCGTTTTGTCTCACTACAGCATCATGGCACCTGCATACTCTATCGATACCTGCCGTATGGGCGGATTGCGTTGCCTTACATGGTCCTGTTCTTACTGTCCAGTGTGCCTCTCTTTAGAGCACGTCGCCTCTGCTTTTGTTCTTGCAAAAAATTGCTATTATAAAAAAACTAATCAAACGAAACGTCTACATAAACAGTGTCTACCGTGGCTACCACGCTCATTATCGCGTTCTCCGCGGCCAAACACCTGCGACGTTCAAGGAAGTAGCAGCGGCGAGTGCCATTGGATTGGAAGGCTTGAAACCCGACTTGCACATGTGATCATCGGGTACCGAAAATTGGGGGGATGGGGCAGCCAGAGGCTTTTCCGCACAGTGTATGGAACACTGTGCGTTAGAGACTCTGCGTTTTGTCTAAGGCCTGGAACTCTTTTTCGCTAACAACTCACGCGTCATCTGACAGCCTGCCCAGTGTCTCTCCGAATTTCGAGCATCTGCATTTTAGTTGCTCTACTTCGCGGAAAAAAGGATTTGCACTAGTGTGTGCTGCGAGGAAGTCGGTCGGGCTGCCACCTGCTCACTGACACAAAGAATAGAATCGCTAACAGGTTATTCTTATGAGTATTCATAGTATCTGTACATAGTGACCCCCTGATATCGTTTCAGCAGGGACTGGCAGTAATGTAAATAAAGTAAATAAATCTCCAAATATTCTGCCGTACTGCAGCCTTCATTTATTGCACATAATGCACTGATATTTGCTTCTGGTCATTTGAAAAGGTTGAAAAGGGTGTGCGTGACAAGAGCCATTTCCTTTTTATGTGCTTTCTAAGGAGTAGTTGGTATCACTAAAACTTAAGGAACGTTGTGAAAATCGCACGTGTTTACTGAATTCTGGCCCTTTCGAAATCTAAATGAGGTGGCGGCACGCTGTCTTTTGAATATCGCCCAATTTTCTTGAAATTGTAGTACTACTTACACACAACCACAACCCACAGATTTTCCAAACCATGCCTGCCGCTTAGATCAGCACAATAAATAAGCACTGCATATATATATATATATATATATATATATATATATATATATATATATATATACATATATATATATATATATATATATATATATATATATATATTCCGATAACATTTCACGGCAATATATATCCCTGCCCACAAACGTTGCCCCCAGACTTCAGATATGCTTCCGGGGCCACTGGAAATGCGCGAGCTCTAGTCCAATGCTGGAACTTACGCTGGTGCTTGCTTGCTCGTGTATTTCGTCGACGTCTCTTTTTCAATACAGTTGAAATAACTGAACAATCGTAGCATCCAAAATTTTATCATATTGTTGCGCACATGCATGAAGACAAAGAAGCGCATACGGTGAACGCACTTGTGGCCCAGAGCCAGAAAGGAAGAAGAAGATCAGGAGGATCTCTAACCAGTCGGCCGCTTCTGAGCTGCCCCTCGCGACCTAATAAATGGCCCCTTTCAACCTGTACAAGTATCTTTCAAACGTAACAGAGCGGTGGAGGTGCCGGGGTAAGCGCTTCAACTACGGAACGATCACTGCCACAGCTTCGAATAAGCCGCCGACTTGCCGGTCTCTCACCATCTGCCGTGAGTGACTTTGACATGCCCAAAGAAGCAGGCGTTTCCAGGACGGCACCGCCTGGTCCGCTTCCGTACTACCGAGTTCCACCGCCCTTCGGAGGAAAAGCCGAAGAAGAAGTCGACGCCTGGCTCACCAAGTGCAAACGTATGGGCAAGTCCAACGGTTGGGATGCAGCCGCTATGCTAGCAAACGTAGTGTTGTCCCTTACCGACACCGCACTGGTATGGCACGAGAACCACGAGGACGCACTCACGACGTGGGATCTTTTTGTTGAAGAGCTCAGGGCGTATTTCGGCGACTCGGTGGCTAGAAAGAATCGGGCTGAGCAAATACTGTCGCAACAGGCACAGCTACCAGGTGAGACATGCACAACTTCTATAGAAGTGTTAAGGCTGTGCAAGGTGGTCTGCGCTACCATGTCGGAAGAAGAAAAAATTGGGCACCTGCTCAAAGGGATTGCTGAAGACGTGTATGATTTTCTAATTGGAAAAGAAAGCCTCAGTTCTGTGTCCAACGTCATCCAGCATTGCCGAACGTTTGAAACGCTCAAGATGCGTCAATTTGCGCCCAAGTTTGGTCGGCTGGCTAACATTACAACTGTTGCCAGTGTGAACACGAATCCTGGCCTCAACCTTTTTTCTACCATTCGACAGATTGTTCATGAGGAACTGTCCCTCTGAGAAATGTAGTGTTCGACAGCTGACCATCGCGAGTTGTGTCTGCCACGTGAAGCTATGGATGTGCCTCTTTTGACCCCATGGCAACCGACGATGAGCGCGGCAACTGTGGAGTACAGCCCAGCCCAATAGTCAAGGATGACAACCAGATTTCCCGCATCGCGGTATGACCGACGCTCTCAGCGCATGCCTCCTTGATACCTGATGTCTCGGTACGACGTACCCGACCAGTACATCCGTCACACAAGAGCAAATAATGACGCTTTATTCATCGACGAGCGACCAACGTTTCGACCTCGGCCGGTGGGCTAATCCTGCGGTTTGCAAGGCCACATATCGCGATTTCGCAACCGTCGGGTGACTACTCGGTATCACCAACCATCCGATTTTTCACGACCCTTTGAACAGCCTTATGGTGTCTGGCAGCCGGCTCGCATACCACCTGATGACAACTATTGGCCCAGTAACTTCCGCAACCACTTCCCGGCATCTGACAGGAGTTTAACGCCCCCACCGCGATCTCGTGCTCATCATTCTCCTTCACCGCTGCGTCGCAAAGCACCCTCTTCGCCACCGGAAAACAAGCCAGCGCGGCTAATGGGGGTGAGGTCGCTGGAGACGTGCTACTGACAGAAATACCTTCTGTGTGTACGTGTAAAAACAAAGTGCGTGTTTTGGTAGATTATGTGCCTGTAATGGCTTTGGTGGACACAGGTGCAACGATTTCCGTGATGAGTGCTTCCTTTAAAGACGTGTTAGGGCGAAAAGTTGTTTTTACCTGGAATGAAACTTCAACGTTCTGTGGTGTGAGTGGAGAGCCGTTGCGTCCTATTGGTGTGTGTAGTGCTGAAATATTTTGGGAGGTCATATGATAACGACAGAGTTTGCGATTATTCCTCGGTCGACACATGAAGTTGTTTTCGGCATGAACTTCTTGCGAGAATGTGGTGCCACTGTAGACTGTCGCACGGGTAAAGTCTTTGTGAGTGGCCAGATGCCGTCCAAACTTCTGGAAACTCCAGCGAATGACCAAACTACGCTGTGTGTCTTTGGCGATACATTCATACCTGCGTTATCTACCGTACGTGTTCCTGTTGTTTGTCGCGGTGCGGATTCTGACAGCTTCGATACGAGCGTAGAACCAATGCACATAAACTGCGTGAAGAAGAATGTGTTGGTTATTCATTGTGTGGTGTCGATTGATGGCGGACGAACTGGCCTATGGAGTGTAAATTGTTCCTCTGAGCCTGTGTCACTACCCAATGGTTTGAAATTATCTTCGGTCAGCAAAGAACACGCGATCCTATCAGTGGTCAAGCTCACAGACGTGCTGGAAAAACGGGACGGAACAGGTTGTCACAATTTGGATGGGGCGCTTATGGCAACAATAAATAGGTCGCTTAGCTCAAGCGAGCGCCGAAGTTTATTGAATGGGCTGTTGAAGCACGTTTCGGTATTTGACTTTGCGCAGAAGGGCAAAGTAATCCCTATCCCCCTGTCTCGAACGCGCCACACCATCAACACTGGCTCGGCAAGTCCGTTGCGCCAAAAACTATATCGTGTTTCCCCGTCAGAAAGACAAATTATCAACGACCAAGTGCAGGAAATGATGCAAAAGAGAGTGGTACAAGAGTCAGCCAGTTCAAGGGCAGCTTCGGTAATCTTTCTTAAGAAGAAAGATGGATCTTGGATATTTTGCGTCGACTATCGCCGACTGAATGCCGTGACTAAAAAGGACATATACCCACTGTCCCGTATAGAGAACGCAATAGACTGCTTACAATCGGCCTCTTATTTTTCCTTCGTAGACTTACGATCTAGATATTGGCAAATTATGATGCACCAAGAGGACAAGAAAAAGACTACCTTTGGAACCCCTGATGGGCTCTGTGAATTCAACGTGATGCCATTTGGACTGTTCAATGCACCAGCAACGTTCGAGAAGTTTATGGACACCATTCTGCGTGGCTTGAAGTGGAACATTTGCATGTGCTACCTCGAGAACGTCGTCATCTTTGGCCGCACGTTCAGTGAACAGAACTCTCGTTCGAATACTGTTTTGAACTGCATCCCAAACGTTGGCCTGATTTTAAACTCGAAGAAATGCCACTTCGGAGACCGCCAGACGCTTGTGCTCAGGCATCTTGTTGACAAGGATGGCATCCGCCCTGACCCCCAGAAGACAGCAGCAGTTGAGGCGTTCAATGCACCGCGTTTTGTCAAGGAGCTTTGTAGTTTCCTGGGGCTTTGTCAGTACTTCCGCCGCTTTATTCCGAAGTTTGCCGACGTTGCGTATCCTCTCACATGCCTCTTACGAATGAACAATTCTTTTCAGTGGACTCCGGAGTGCGATTCTTCATTCCGTCAATAGAAGTTTTTGCTGAAGTCACGACCCGTCCTTTAGCACTTCAGTTCTTCTGCTCCGACAGAGCTTCATATGAATGCTAGCGGCATAGGTATTGGAGCCGTCCTAGTACAACGTTAAGGCGACCGCGAACACGTCATCGCATACGCAAGTAGCTCCCTAAGCAGGCCGGAACAAAACTACTCTGTTACGGAACAAGAATGCCTGGCGGTATTATTAGCACTTCAGTGGTTTAGGTCTTACCTGTATGGACGCCCATTCACAGTCGTAACCGACAACCACTCGTTGTGTTGGCCTTTCAACCTTCGTGAGTGACCCTTGTGGCCGCCTTGCGCGCTGAGCCCTCCCGCTATAGGAATACAATTTTACCGTCGCTTACATGAGTGGTCGTCGACATGCTGGCGCGGACTGTCTTTCACGTATGCCACTTAGCACAACGACCTGTGAATGCGATGACCTTGACCAGCTCGTAGCGTCTGTGTCGCCTACGTTCTCGGACTACCCCAGTTTCAAAGCATAACAGCGGAAGGACGCTAAATTAGGATAACTATTCCCCGCTGCATCCGCTTCCACTATTGCATGCCGTTTCTGTATGCGTGATGGACTGTTGCTCAAAAGCAACCTCTCCAGCATTGCCGCGCGTTTCCTTCTAGTGGTCCCGCAGAGCCTGCCAACATGTATTATGAGTGTTATGCACGACGATCCTACATCTGGACATTTAGGTTTGGCGCGGACGCTTCACCGGACTAAAGAGCGCTTTTATTGGCCTGGTATGCAGAAGTTAGTTGAGAGTTATGTGGCAAGCTGAATGCAATGTCAGCGTCACAAACGTCCATCAACTCGTCCAGCTGGTCTTCTACAGCCGATGCCTACTCCAAGCGCACCTTTCGAACAAGTGGGGATTGACTTTCTGGGCCCTTTGCTAAATCGGCTAAGGGCAACCGATGGATAACTGTTTGCGTCGACTACCACACACGCTACTGCGAGACGGCGGCCGTCCCCTCCGCTACTGCCGGTGAAGTCTCGTCGTTTTTGTTACAGTACGTCATCCTCCAACACGGCCCACCTCGCTTGATTAGCAGTGATCGTGGACGACAATTCACAGATGTCGTGGAGGAGCTACTCCGTTCATGTGAATTCCGCCTGCATCACTCGACACCATACCACCCCCAAACTAATGGGCTGACGAAGCGTACCAACCGCACCATTATCAACATGTTGTCTATGTATGTCTCATGCGACCACAAGAACTGGGAGGACGTACTCCTATTCATTACTTACGCATTCAAAACCGCGAAGCATGAGAATACAGGCTATAGCCCTTTATTTTTGCTTTATGCACGTCCGTCCCAGCACACATTCGACACAATATTACCTTTCTGTGATCGCGACAACGTTACTGTCACCGGGACACTCTGTCTCGCCGAAGAGGCGCGTCGCATAGCTCGACTACGCACATTGGCATCGCAAGTCAAAGCGAAGGCACGCTATGACATTCACCATCGACCAGTGATTTATCGCCGTGTTGATCTGGTGTGGTCGTGGACTGGTGTGGTCGTGAACATGATGCCATTGCGAGACTATTTGGCGTGCGGCAAGGCAGGCACGGCAGAGACTCGGATGATTCGCCAGCCGTCGAGGTCTGATATGATGTAGTATGGTGAGCCCACGTGATATATCTTTGGTCGAGGGCTCGCCAGGTGACTGGCCGGTCACCAAATTCGAGGCGCCAGTGGCCCGTCCGGAGGTTGACAAAGCCATATCCAAGAAACTGAAGTCTTGTTCAGGATAGGGCCGCGGACTGCTTGGTACTGCTGATACTAAGGCAGGCGAAGTCTATAACTCACGACTCAGCTTGTGGCCGAACGTTTCTTGTAGAAAGGCAGTACTACAGCGTGAAAGATCTTGTATGACTGTGGGCTGGAAGTCAAAACGGAAAGTAGTTAAACGGAAGCAGCTAATCCAAGGGGGTGTGCAGCAGGACGCCTTATTTGCGATTGTGGGTGGGCACTCATGCCATTCAGCGCGATAATGGCTGTTTGAACCACGCTCAGGGTAGGCCAGGTGAAACGGCGCCAATGGTTGGTAGAATCACGAAAGCATGACTGTGAACGTCGTCGAAGCGCGTTATTGCTGTAGCAACAAACATTAGAAAGGTAAACGAACTTTTTGTTGGGCTAGTTATTACAACATTTATAAAGCTTAATTTGAGTGCAAACATATCGCATGCTCACGCACGTACACTTACCTCGGCATCACCCACGCACAGCGCTCACTGATTTCTTCATGACATAAAGGCTTGAATATGTACATGTGGGTATGCGCGCATGAAGATAAAAACAGGAAACCACACACACTATCAGTAAATGCAATATTTTTCTCAGACAGGGCAGAACCTGTCAACTCGAGTTCACAAGGAAACAAATAATGCGAAGAGATGCTTAAACTGTCGTTCCTATTTTTTTCTATGAAAGAAACCTAACTCTTCAGGTATATTTATTCTTTTGCTTCTACCATTTCGCAATAGTTTCATGCTTATGTTCGCAGCCTCGCTTTGTGCTATCGCAAATACGTTGGCACATTGTCGTAACTTTTCGGGGGCCAAAAACACCATACGTGCACCGCGTCTGTCCACAACATTCTAAAAATTGTGCGCGAACTATTGAATATATGGCAAAAACTTGTGGTCTAAACCTTGAAAGCTGGATAGTAGCCATATCTTCCCGTGTTCCAAGTTTTAACTTCTGCAGAAGTGATTAAAAACGGCCGTAATGACTGATCGATGGACGCCAGCCAGCCGCCTCTACTCATCTCACCTGTATAGGGATACTACATTTCATGCTGCGTTGGCATGACTTTCACAGCGCCGACTCCAAGCAAAAATATGCCTCACCCCTCTTGACAATTTTAGAGCGCGTAAAGCTGTACGAAAACAACTCCTCTTTTACACGAAAATGATAAAACCGGCAAAGCGCACATTGTTCTACCTGTGGCTCAAGTTTAAGAATTGCACACAAGTTTCTTGTTGTATTTCAAAAGTGACAAAAAAGCCTCATTTTAGTCTTTTAAAAATGTTTAGAATAGATAAAGGGGATGGAAGGTCTCGTAAAAAAAAATATGGAGGCATACTGAAGCATTTAAACCTTCCCCTTTTAAAAGCATTATCCAAGTCCCTATCTACTTAGGCCAAACAATATTTCAGAGAACAGGACGTGCCACAAGAACTATTGCAGACTCACTGCCGCTGAATGAAGGGCTTTCTGTCAAAGTGTATAAACGTTACATTTAGATAACACTCTACAAGCGGTCAATATTGTCAACATTACCCCTGCACGTTGATAAATGAAGTGTCACCATCATATTTAATACGAATTCACAGAGGCTAGAAGCTTGTCTTGCGGCACGGAATAATAAATATGTACAACATCCACTGAGAAAGCGTTGCCTGTACCATCTAGCAACCACAAAATCGGAAAAATCTTAGGTTCAAGTAAGCACTTAATCATCAGAGGTGACTTGCTTCCCACTTCGATCTTTTATTTGACATGAAAAACTTGCCGTCCCTAAGAGCCACAACGCACTTGAACATTCACGGCATCATGGCTTGCATGGAAATGATGACATCCGCACTGCTTCGAGCAGAGGTACAAAATACACGTGGACCATCGGTATTGAAACAACGTTACCAAAAAGATGTTCAGCTGCTTCCTACTATCAATGA